>CAHIKZ030003957.1:3292500-3422770 GCA_903632075.3 Acanthosepion pharaonis
CAGGGTTTATTGGATGAACATCAGAAGCGACTTAGATGTTAGATGTGAAGAAGGCTAGCTGGCTGCAGGGACTTGAGCAGGAAGTAAATATTTATTGTCTTCTATTCAATGCAAACAACTTGTCTCATTGCCTGCATTGTCTCCTGTAAACTTTCAACTGATCCCAATTTTATTAAAATGAGAGGTTCTGTTAATGTCTGGTAGGTCATAAGATCAAGTTCTAGCAAACAAAACTACATTTGAAGATTCCAGAAGTAATCCAAAAAACAGCTGCTATTATGTTATTAGATCTTTAAAATCAATAGGAAATAAAATTGTCTTAAGGATTTTAGTCAAGTTTCTGTTCTTTAAATAAATGTCTACAGAGAGTTTGAGTTTAGGACAGCAGCTTATACATTTGTCTTTTCCTTTTTTGTTCCTCTTTTTTTGTTTTTTTTCTTAAAAGCCTGAGCTATTGAGGTAAATTCTTTTTTTTAAATACATGAACAATAGTGGGCAGATTATCCCTCCTTCATAAATACTTGAACAATGGTGGACAGATTCTATCCTTCACCCACCAATAAAAATCTGCAGATGGATGGGCAAAAGTTTTTGTTTTTTGTTTGTTTGTTTGTTTTTTTTTTTTATCTCTCACTCTCTCCATAAACACAGGGCAAAGATGGACTGGATCTTTTCATGCATAGAACAATTTTGTTTTACCAGAAGAACGTTCTATGGTATAGGGGAATGGCTTTTTTAACTAGTATTCCTTTTTAGGGGCGAAGGTTTAGAATAGAATATGTGTGCCATACCTTAATCTCTGTTGGCATAGGTGCCTATTTAAGTTTCACCAGACCTTTGCTGAGAAATCTTTTTCTCTGCCCCCCCCCCTCCTCTTACCTTCGAAAAAATATATTCTTCGCAGCTAAGGTGTCATGGCAGCATTTGACCTGGGAAAAAATTATTTGTTCACATGCAAGGTATCATGTCGGCATACAATAAAAACAAAGACATATGTATACGTTTTTATACTATATTTATTACTAAATTACAATTAATATTGATGAAATATAATAGTTATATAATGAAAGAATAAAAACCTTCGAAAATGAAGTCACCTTCGAAACAGCGCTTTTGGTTAGAAAACTTTTTCTGCACAGACGCGTGTTACATGTCTAAAATCAAAATTTCTATCTCCTCAGAGCAATATAAAAGTTTGTTTTATTATGTGTCGTTTGAAGTTGACATTGATGGGGTTCTTCGTAGTAGTCTTTCGCTCTGGTATTTTACGTTGACGTACGTCTCTGTACCTTCTAAGATGCACTTTCCTTCCTCCACATTTTGCGGTGTAAACCATAGTTCATCTGTGTAGATTAAAGTTTTATCTACACAGCTACCGTATGTGAAGTTATCTGATGCTTGGCACCTCATCAGCCTGTTTTGTATTGACCTTAAGACATAGCTTTTTCCGCTGTTCGACACCCCAGTAATGTGTAGGCCGTTAATTTTCGGCCTAATTTTATGACACACTTCGAATGTTTTTCTTCCGAATTCTTCTGCGTCGATATTGTGATTTCTGCACCAGTCCTCGTATATGTTTAATGAGGTCTGTACATCCCAATATCTATTCCTCTCCATTTCAAAGTAGTCCTTTTTCTGTCTTATTTGCTCCCATACCGGGCATCACTTTTGTGACTACGTTCATGTCTGTGGCTGCTGCTTGCACTATGTTGTTTAATTGTGGCGTATTTCTGAATATGTGTTACCACGTGTCTCTTATGTTGGTGTTGTGTGTGTGTGTTTTGCAGTACACCATAATGTCAGCTATGTCATTGCTGTTGCCCTTTTTCATTATTTTTATGATGAAGTCATACTTTTGACCCCACAGAGTGCCTGTTTTCGATCCTATATATGAACTCTCTTCTTCATCCTTCTCCATAGGTAATAGTTTCTTTTGTTATAGCAGATAACATTTTTTTCATTCCGGCAGTGTTCAAATGATCGGCTGCGATTACTATTCTTTTTTTCTGGCTCTTTCTCTAAGTAGCTCGCTAGATCGTACGGGTTATAAATTTTCGGACAGTTGATCACATATGGTCTCTCTCCACGTTCCGATAGTATCCTTTTCAAAGTGTTAAAACTATGCTCCGATGTCGGATGAGCATAGTGCCATGTGATCATGTGGAAGTGATCGACGTCCGAGCAGTTCTTTAGCTTTGACGGTCCTGCCCGGTGATAAACAATTATGTACGGTCTGTTTTCACAAATATTTTTTAAATATTTGTGAGCTTTACCCCTGAACGAAATAGCATCCTTTGCTTTTTGGATGTACTCTGCGTTTTATGAATTCACTGTCGTTTTCCCAGCGGTAGATCCACGTGTAAGCAGTGATTTTTCTACCTTCGCTTGTGTTGTTCAAGACTGTGTTGTTGAAGTCGATTTTTATGGCCGGCTGTGTCTTTGGCGATTCCATAATGTTTTCTTTATGCTAGCTGTATTGCCGTGACGTCTGGTAGCTTCTCTGTCTATGCTCTGCTCCTTTTTCTATTTGTCTGTTATTTTTATAACCCCTAGCTTCCTTTGTTTCCTGTCAGTGATATCATGTTTCACTGGCAGTACCCTACTTGTTCACGAAATTACCATATGAGAATCCCAGTAATTTTCCACTCTTTTCGTCTGCCCATATATGGGTGCCCTGATTATGTATCATCCCTTTCGGGGTCTGCCCATGAAAGTGACGATTTGGTTGGACGATGTTGTTTAACTTGTAGTTGGAATTCTGGGATGATGCCATTAATGCACATGTGTGATTGTTTAGTGGCACCTTTTGTGGATGTGATATTGAGTCGTAGTAACATTCAATCTCTACCATATAAGTCAATTCAAAAACAAAGTATAATGTTCCCGTTGAGGAATTCGATCTTAGGATGGGCGGTACGTGTATTAGAACCATTTCTGGCGTGTCTTCATTTGTGTATAGCACCTTATTAATCAATGTTCTGTTACTGTGAAGCACCCTGAAGTCTGCTCGAACCCAGGCTTGGAATCGTTCATTTTTCTTGATCTTTGGTGATCGAACGCAATGTCTGCCACCTCAGTGAGTGCTAGATCTTCCTGTGCCTAGCTTCTCATACGTTTTCTCGCCTTCTCATGCTCTAGGTTGGACTCTCCTTCTTTCGCAAGTGTACCGTATCTTGGTGCCGTGCTTACATTGAGTCCTGTATCCCAGGCTGTGCTTATTCCTCCTGTGATGCTACTTGTCATTATCGAAGGCTCTGCCACCATTGAACCTTGAACGTAGTAGTTTTGTTGCATCATGATGTTTGTGATTGGTTTCCTCAGAAGGTTGTGGTTATGCCAAATGTGGGCAAACGTGTCACCCTGTCTTACTTTTTTCACCGTTTCCATTTCTCGCCAGTCATGAAGTTTTATCATCCTGACGTCTGCCAATTGGTTATCGGCAGTTATCGGATTGTCCTCACATATTTTGTTTATGATGTGTATGGGTGCGCCGTAGGAGTATTTGTATTTTGGTAGCTTTGCATCATTCCCGTTCATGGGCTGAATTTCCCGAAATCCCTTGTTCGGTACCTTTGTTATTCCCACCAGATTTCCGTACCCTAAATACTGTCCATGATCAACGTAAACGTCGAAGTACGGTTCTGGATTCGGTATGAACACCTCTTCGTTATTTTTTTAACCATTCTCCGCACACTACATTGTCAATAATGAACCCCTGTCTCTTCATTCTGTACGACGTGGCGTTCCTCAATGTTGCCTCCCATTTCGGTATTGTGACCCATGTTGTAAGAAAATATGGTACTATGTAGTCTCCCGACTCTGGTTCACCGTAGCAGAAGTGCCCTATGTTGTGTATTCTGTTCTTATCCCCCTGATATTTAATGAAATGAGCGTTCACATTGTTCATATCAGTTGTTTTCACAATGTTTTTGAACCTTCTTTCATTTTTTCACAATGTTTTTAAACCTTCTCATTTTTTTATTATGGAAGGTTAAGTTTTTCATATAAGATTATAATATATGAATATACTGTAAAATAACATACTTGTAAAATCATTGCTGCTGAACAAGAAACACTGGGCAATTATTCGCCTTTTTATGTAGACAATTGGAAATATCTGATAATCTGAAAACATGTGTCTTTAGTTGTTTAATGATGTCCCTGTCTCCATGGAGAGATTTCATTCACTTGCTATATAAACTTCTAATTAGTTTATTCTTAGTTTAGGGGTTGCTGGCATGGAAAACATACTTAGGGAACTAAATTGTAGCCAAGGTTGCCTGTGTGCATTTCACACTGATGCGCTTGAGAAGGGCATGAATTCACTTCTCTTTGCATTGTCTCATCAGCAGATAACTTGACAATAAAGATCTCATCACTGACATGTCATAATGGTTGACAATGAATGAGCACTTGTGAAAACCACATTTCCAGAACTGTCCAGTTAGGCAGTTGCAGTAAAATAACTGTTACTTTTATTGTCAGCCTTGACTGTGGAGGTGGGGTATCCAGTCTTTCAATCTTTTATCTAATTTTTTTTTTTTTTTTTTTTTCTAAGTTTCAAATGTATTTTCAGTTTTAGGGATAGGATCAAGTTACTGTAATATCATTTGAAATAGTTAATAATTTACTGTTCTATATCCGTTTTGTGTTTGTTTGTAAAACCCTCCATTATTTCCCAACTTCTAAAAAGTTCTGTTATAATGTTTTTTTGTTTTTTTTTGTTAGACTGAAGCAAAATTGATGTTAGCAGAAGAAAACATTGAACAGATAATGAATGATCTGGATGTTCTTATTTGCAAGACACCAACGCCAAAGAACTCCGTTGTATGGTAAGTTTTGTAATCTGTCACATGTACATAATACAAGTAATAACAGGAAGACTTCAATGTAAAATAATAAAGTAATTATCAAACACAATAAAAATATATTAACAACAAAGAAGTAAAGAGTCAACAGAAAGATTATTGATTGCTTATCAGTTAATACATGACTGTAGAGCTGCAAAGAAAGTACTAATTCAAATTTAAACATGTGACACTCTACTTTAACGTCCGGGTTAACGCAATAATCAACACATAATTGTAACCACCAATTCAGTGGCATGATATCACTATTTATAGTAAATGGCAGTCTATATTTTCATTGTCTAGAGATTCATGTTCAAACTCTTGTGTCAGCAGTGACACTTTTCATTCATATTTGGCAATATGTGGGGCCAGTTGTTGGGGGCAATCACTGATTCTTCTATTAGTTTACCTGGGTCATCAAAAAAAAAAAAATGACAGTAATATTTAAATAATTTTCCAATTGCAATGCACTTACATGAAAACTTGCTTTACCTTTACTTATGTTCAATACTTATTGAATATTAAACTGAATGAATAGCATTTTATTCACCATTGAATAATAATAGATGTTTTTTATTTTATTTCAGAATTTCTGTAATGAGGAATTAGCATAATTTACACTATTTATATTCAGATTTATTATCGCAATGTTTAATCTGTTGTGACTTTCAGTTTTCTTGTGCACTTGAGTTATCATAACATTCCTAAAAAAAAATATTATTAGTTTTACTTTTTTTACTTCTTTTTTTTTTCAATGGAATTTGTCATCATGCTGATAGTTTGAAATAATTTAATACCTTTTTATGAGATAATTCACATTCTTACTTTGTGTCATTTGTAGTTACCCTTCTATATGTAGATTGTAATTTCTTCTTTAGTTTCTCTTAGCATTATGGAGCTTCTGGTTTCAGTTTTAATTCCCTGATATATTCGACTACTTATCTCTCTTTATTTAGTATAATTAGTGGCACTTGTTCTTTTTAAACACATTTTATTAAAAACGATAGACATTTATGTTTATTGAGTTTATCCCTCATCTTTTCCAAACTTTGAATCGCCTGCAAACATGGTTGTTGCAGATGCAAAAAATATCCAAAATCAAGGCTACCTATAATAGCAACACTCTCAAAAAAAAAAAAAAAATGAACTGCTTAAAACACTGATTTTCTTAATATTTTCTCACCCCCACCCACCCTTGAAGATGACTCATGTGAGTCAAAAGGCCTGATTTCAGATGTCGTTTTGCATCTGCAGCAGTCACGCTTGCAGAAGGTTATTCACAGTTTGATTTATATATTCCGTAGACATAGAATGTCTATCTGGGCCAATGTGTACTGTCTCCAAAGCCCAATTTAGCCTGATTGGGTGCCCCAGGCAGTGCTTTGTGACTCTTTTTGTCTTCTCAACATTTGCTTTTTTTTTTTTTTTACATACATTTATATACATTACAAATTAAATTAATCACAAGTGACTGTTAAAGGATGAAAAAAAAAATTTTTTTTTTTTCATTATAAAGTGATTCTGGAGTCTTTTTGGGACCAAATCTGTGAATTTGTTTTGTTCATGCCAAATCTCAAAAAAAAAAAACCCTATAAAATTCACTATTTTTTAGCCATAATGTTGAATGTGTTAAAATTATTTAACTTTTTAACAAGAAAAATCTTAACTTCATTTAAAAAATTGCTGCAAAAAATTTCTGATTTATTTAAGATGGAATGATCTATTATGACATTTCTTTAATTTTCATTTATATACATTGTATTTATTTTCAATTTTTCTAGTTGAATTATTCACTGATATTGCATACGATCCATTATTGTACATAATTAGGTTACAATAAAATTCATATTTTATATGAATATTACCTTATGAAAATTGAGATGTAGTAGAGGGGCCCATATCATAGATGTAGTGGGAGGGCATATAGATTCAGGGGTGGAAGTAGCTGTCTGTCTGTCTTGGCTCCAACTCGGTTTTGAATAATGTCATTGCTTGATCCATCCTTGCATATGGACTCACAATCCTAAAATTTGGGATTCCCAAGTTTTCATTACTGCAATTTTTTCAGAGAATTTTTTTTTAACATGATTTTTTACGAGAAACTTTTTGTACTATAACAATTTTTATAACTTGGAAATAAATTTGGGAATAATGAAAATTAATTGCAAAATTCAGTGAAAGTCACCCATGAAATAAAAGTAATTGTTTGTACAAAAAGTAAGGACCTATGTACATCAAATTGTCTTTAAATTAAGTGATGGTAGAAGAATTATTGTTGAACTTTTAAAAGATAAGTTTAAATATTAATGCAGAGATCAGTTTTGAGTTTTTCAGTAGTTTATCACATCTATTCCTCCTTACCTATTGTGATGAAGGCCCAATCAAGAATCCTCACAGGAGCTAGCTTAAATGCTGTCCAATAGGGCAGCTTTTAAGCTAGTATATCATATTTTTATTACTTCAAAGCTCCTAAGAAAATTAAATTTCAGTATTAAATGAATCATAAAGAGTTTATATGCCATTAAATGAACAAATCAAATCAGATACAATTTTACGTTAAATTGCTTCCTACAAGTTGGGTATTTAAAGTAAAAGCAGACACTGTCCCTTCCCAAAAGCTATTGGTCTTAAAAATGTGCTGGAAATTTTTGAATGTACTTAATATAACAAGAGCTTTTTGTTGAATTTAAACCTATTTCTTTATGTATGTGAATGAAAGAATTTAAAAAAAAAAAAGTGTCAAAACCACAAAATTCCACAGCTTCATGAAAAATTCTTGTTTCTTTTTAACTTGTCAATATTTTAAGACAAAGTATATTTTTTGAATTGGCTTCTTTCAATGTTAGCATAGGCTTATGGCCACAAGTTTAAACACTGGTTCCCATACAATCACCAAAGTTAAGCAAGGTTGAGCCTGGCCAGAAGGGTGATTGCTTGGGAGTACCAAGTGCAGTAACTTCTTTGTGCATGTGGTTTAATGGGTAATAGCTTGGAATTGTTAATTGGACAGCCGAGTTTCAATTCCTACTGGATTCATTATATTCACTTATGTGCAAATACCCTTGGGAAAGAGAGGTATGAATCCACCTTTTCTCCCCCCAGCTAAAGGTTAATTAGTAAGACTTGTATCACTAAACCATTATCTCAAAAAAAAAAAAAAAAAAATTCTTGCAATCTATAAATATTTTCTGGTGTGTTAAATAACCTGCAAAAAGTTGATAAGTTGTAGAAAATGAATTAACCAAACTGAACCAATCTTGGCCTCCTTAAATTGCAACACACACACAAATTGATAATATAGATTAAATTGTCTTCGGTTTGAGCTTTAAGATTCAGTTTATTTATTGTGGGGTGTCTCTCTGTCATCATGTGATAGCTATAAACTCCTCTTTCACACCAGTGTTAATGTAGTGGTTTTGATCCTCACTGGGTGTCCTACTATAAATTTTTTTTTTTTTTTTTATAAGCAACTTAGGATTTTGACTAGAACTCTGGTTACTTATTTTTGGTACAAGAATTTGTTCTCAAGTTGCTTCAATTTTTTTTTATGCTTGGGACTGATAAATAGTAAAGAATAAAAACATTTCATTTTAAGTAAACTAGTAGAACTGGTAGACTTCTTAAAATCAGTATAAGATAATGTATTTAATACTGTTTTTTGTTCATTTATACTATTTATATGCGGACTATTGCTTCATGTCTTTGTTATCACATTTTTGCCAATCTGCTTTCCAATCTTCATCAGGTGTATGTCAATCCAGGTAACCTACAGGAAACTTTGAACTGAAACATTTATTTAATCTATGGGGCTAGACTTCTTGTTCCATTGCCCATTCTAGGGATATCTTATCTAGTTCTTTGTAACACTCAGTGCTTGCCCTGTTTCCATTGAATCAAAGTACACACTGTCCAGCCCAGGGATTGAACTTAAAATTATTATATCACCAAATTCACAAACTAATGCCTTAATCCACTAGGCTATTGTGTATTGACATATACCTGATGAAGGTCAGAGGGCACAACAGTTGAAATGTAATAACAACAACAAAAATGAGGAGTCTACATGTAAATAATAACTTCTCCCAGAAATTAAGAGAAACTTTTTGTTAAAATTTGTTTCTCTCCCTCACTGGTTGTAATTTTCTTAAGCCACACTGACATCAGTAGGAGGGTTGCTTAAGATTTAGTCAAATTTGATTACAGTATTTCTATAAAGAAGTGTATTATGACAAAATACCATACTCAGTAAATATGTCTTGTTGATTTAAATATATGTAAATGCTTTCATAAGTTGGGGAGTCAAAGCTGTTTAAACTACTTTCTCATTGATACTTTTTGTGTTTGATTAACTTGCTGTAAATTGTTCTTGCTTTTGTTTTAGGCGTCCAACTGGCAATGTAAAAGATGATGTCAGAGCACATCTGATGCCAGAGAAGATAAAATTTCGTGACAGTCTGAGAGAATTGCTAAAGAACCTGGAAGAGGAAAATAAGCAGTTGAAAGATGTTGTATCTCTTCGGAATAAAATGCTCCTCAGAACCAAGGAGCAACTTGATGACCATACCTTGTTCTTCAAAAAGGTTGGCAGCATTTAACTTTTGTTTGTATTGTAGGATTTTTGGGGTTTCATTTTCTGGCTTCCTTGTAAAGATATTGTCATTGTGTAAGATTTTTTAAAACATGAATTTTTCAATTTATGTTTTAAATTTGATGTTTTTAAAAATTTATTTTCAAAATATATCTGATATTAATTATTTAGTAAAAATGTCATTTCATTAAATTTTCCTACATTTAAAGATAAATCATTTGTGTGATTCTAAAAGTGGTGTAATACCATGTTGAAATACTGTTTCCCATACAATCACTGAAGTTGAGCAATGTTGAGCCTTGTCAGATGAGAGATTGCTTGGGAATACCAGGTGCTATAAGCTTGGAGGTGTGGGTGGTATAAATGGTAACAGCTCGGAATTGTTAACTGGAGAACCGAGTTCTAATTCAAGTTATGCGCAAATACCCTTGGGAAAGGTATGAATCCACCTCTTCTCCCCCTCCCCATGATTTGGTTTAATTAGTATAATTAGTAAGACCTGTATCATTAAATCATTATCTCCCCCGCCTCCTTAAAAAATCTTACAAGCTAAAACTATTTTCTGATTTCAAATAGCAAGCAAAGTTTTGATGAACTGTAGAAAATGAATCGATCAATAAAAGGGTGTAAGTTGGCAGATGCCCTTTCGTGTTTTTCCATTTTTTTAAAATGAGCAAACTGATTCTTATAAGTGATTTCCATTGAATTTTTTTTTCTAGTTCAGCCAGTCAACAACCCATAATATTATCTTTTAATTGTAAATCACCTTAACTTTTCTCGGATGAGGAGCAGTACCTCAGTTCAATGCTTCTGGCTACAATATGCTCTTTCAACGTAGATAATAGATATTATTATTTTGATACAAAGACTTTTCGTGAAGGTGGGTCCCAATGGAGTATTATTTCATTTTCTTTATTTCACAAAAAAATACACTTACCCACTTTTAGCATTACACCAATGAAATATGGAAAGGCATTAAAACTCATCATTTTTTAATGTTTATGTTTGTATAAATTCAAATGCGCCAATAATGGAAATGAAGCTATGAGAAATTTAAATTTACGTTTGAAAACAACCCTATGAGTCGTTTTCGAGAGAAAACTATGAAAAAAAAAATCACTGAATTATTATCCCCCTTGTCAATTTACTTTTTGTACATGAAGAGATAATATTCAGTATTTAAGAGTGATCTCCCTTGAATTTATTTTTCTCGTTTAGCGTGTCAACAATTATCATTTAATCACCTGAATTTTGGGGGGATAAGGAGCGGTCCCTCAGTTCAATGCTTCTGACTACAATGTGCACTTTCGGCTACTTACATGTTATATACAAGTTTGTACTTTTAGTATTAATATCAAAGCTGCTAGTGAAAGATATTGTTTTAAAAGAAATTGCAAGTAGATATTTCAATTCAAGAAACTTGGAGAGGTCAGCCCAAAATAACAATCAATGTTGAAGATCCCAAAATTTCAGGTGGAAAAAAAAAAATAAATAAAAAATAAAACTAAATTCTGTTTATTTTTCTGTTTTTTTAAAGTTTTCAATATATAATGTCACTTTGACATTTAACTATATATATATATATATATATATATATATATATATATATATATATATATATATATATATATATATATATATATATCCATAATAATAGGCTTGGTCTTACCTATATGTATAATCTGCATGTAAATTTGATCATGGAAGTTAAGCAATGTCAATTACTGTACTTAGATGGAGGATCACTTGAAAACACTGGGTACAATGAGCAACCTCCTACAATTTGAAATATGTTTTGGCTTTAAATAACCCACAAAAGTTGTATAAAATGAATACTTACTTGGGTACCTCATAACAGTGGATAGACTTTTTTCTTTAATTTGATTCCCCAGTTTGTCTTAAATGTAATTATGTTGGTATATTTCGCAGTATAAGGTTTCATTTTTGACTGATTATTTTTTTAATCAGTACCTTTGATTCTTTATTGTTGTCCTTTATACAAAATGCCCACTATTCACTTCAATTTTCTTTTTTTCTTTGCAGATGATGGACACAACAGATACAATACAGAAATCATTTGTATCCCCAGAAATCTAAAACCTCATTTGTATATTATTATTGTATCTAATTCTTGATTCATTTCAATCTTTGCATGACAATAAAGATTTTATTTCTTTTAGTCAGTAATTGTCCATCTTGTTCAATAGATTTTCTTATTGAAGCCCATGCCACACTCACAGACACTTTGTTTATGAAATTTTAATTTATGAACTTACTGTAAAATAACATTCATATAAAATCTTTTCTACAGAGACCAGTAAGCATAAATAACTTTTTTTTTAATTTTTTTTTTTTTATGGTAAGGTTCACCTTTTACAAGGCCCAGGGACCACTTCAGGTAAAGGGTTACTTTAGGAGGTAATTTGTGTGGATAGGTGTGGAAGATAATGGATAACCCTAGCCTTGAACAGGTTATGATTGTAGTGATCGGGGAAACATCTTCTTTGGAGTCAGTTCCACAGAGCAGTGGTTTGCAGGAAGAAGCTGTTACGTAAGCAGAAGTATTCTATCAAGATTTGTCTGAATTGTTGATCTTCTTCTTCTGTTTTACACACACAGTTTTATATACTAAAATTCACTCAACACTCAAGAGCTCCTCAATGTAGAGGCTGACTGTTAAATTGATTATAGTGAATGATATGAATGAAAGAGACAGTAGTAGAATAATAATAATGATTAACTCTTGATTTGTAGAGGTTAAGATTGTAGTGTTCAGGGAAGCAACTATGCGGGACTCTGTTGCACAAAATGGCAGGTCTTGGTGAAAAGCTGCCTGACTGGAAGTTTCTCCTTACATTTGAACGAAATGAGGATGATTTGCCTCCATGGAAGCAGCATGATGTATCTTAGCTGTAAAGGTCTGAAATGGTAGAACTGATGAGTAGATCTTATCTGAAAATTTGTCAAAAATATTGATGGAGTAGCAAAAAACTTCCAACATTGTGTCTGTGGAAAAAGGTGGTTGTTACCATAATGTTTCAGCTACAACCTTCTCCGGGAGGTGTAATCGGAATGGAAAGAAGTAGATTATGGTACTAATAGTTTGGTTCAATCAGTATATCTACCACCATTTTGCTTTTGTTTGGTCGTCATTTTAGTGTTCTAGTGAACACTCTTAAGAAAGACTATTTCTACTGTAGTATGCGATTCACGCCAGGAAATACCAGATGGACTGAATTGGATTTAATGTCAATAAGGACTCTTTGTTCCAAAAGAAGTTAATTTATAAAATGTACTGGGCTCACCTTAGATGATACCAAAATAGATTTTGCACTTACCATCACACCAGACCATCAGAGAAGCCATGTGCATCAATGGGTTAACCTGAAAGTTGACCTTGCTACCAGGTGCAGTTTCAAGCTTGCAGGATGTCAATGGCTGCTCCTGATGTGAAAAGATTTACACAGTTGCACTTAGAGACTTACATTCTCATGAAAAGAAGTATCCATGTTTGGAGAAAAAAAAAATCATATACACACATCAATATTAATAGATGAAGTCTGGAGTTGAATAAGCAATAATTTTATATTGTCCAAAAACTCTTGCGATGATAATGACTTTTAAAATTACAGAAAAGCAAAAATATTATAAAATGGGGTGGGGAGGAAGAGACAAAAAAATGGACAAACATAGATGAATGTGTCTATAATAAAACAATGTCAAAAGGATGTTTTTTTTTTCTCATGACATTGCTTTTTTAACTACCTTCACTTCTTGGCAATATTTATTGTTTGAAAAAGCAATGATTAGAATTGTAATAATATATAAAAGTGCATTTATACATTCTTTTTGTTCTTGAGAATTGACAACAAAATAAACATTATTAAATTTATTTACACTATTCATTATATTATTTATTGAAATGGTTGGCAAAACATCAGCTAATTGCTAATTAATTCAAACTTAATAAAATGATAAATAGTAATGATTTCCTTATAGTTGGTTCACATATTTTGATAATTTAGTAAAAGTTTATGAATAAAAAATTGTCTTTACATTCATTTCTTTGCATTACATTAGTCCTAATTGTATTAGTTTTTAGAATATTGTAAATATAAAAATATTCTTGTAAATAAACAATCTAATAAATAGTGTTTTAATATTTTTGTTGTAAATTCTCAAGAACAAAAAATATGCATAAAGTCACTTAACATGTTTAGATTTTATTCCAATTCTAATCATCGCTTCTTAAAACATTAACATTGCCGAAGAGTGAAGGTAGTTAAAACTGGTGTCATGGGAAAAAAATGTCCTTTTGATGTCTTATGGGGACATGTTATCCATGTTTACTGCAGATTGTGCAACTAATGTAAGAATTTAATTTCAATCATTGTGCATGTTTTACTGGCTGACACATCTCCACAAGTAACCAGGATGTTGAGGGATGTGTGTGTGTGTTTTTTTTTTTTTTTTTTTTTTTACATATAGTCATCATATCTAGAATGACTAACAACCAAGGTTCAAGATGTTTTATCTATCCATTATTCCACTAACTTGTTTTGAATTCAGGGTTGTCTTTCTGGTTAGAGAGCCCAGTCTGCACTACTATTGAACCCATAGCTGGTGGGGAGAAGAGATGGATTCATACGTTTCCCAAGAGTATTTGCATGTAACCAACTCTACTGGAATTTGAACTTGGCTCTGATTTCTTATTCTGAGCTGCGATTAATTACTCCACCCACACATTCTAAATTTGTCTTAATTTATGTGCATTGAAATAATGATTGTAAAAAGGGTTTTTTTTTTTTTGTTTTTTTTTTTAATAATTTTTTTGCATAATATAAAAATTAATTAAAATATGACTAAAAAATTAATTGTATTGAAATAATATACTATAATTCTTTTTAATATCAAATAAAATTTCAAATAGTGCAAACATAAATCCATTTCATCTGCCAAGTGAATGTGCAGGTGGTATAATGGATAGTGGCTCAGAATGAGAAATTGGAAAGATGTGTTCAAATTCCAGACAGGTGTGTTATATTGACTTCCACACAAATACCCTTAGAAAAGGTATGAATCTCCCCCAACTCAGCTTTGGGTTAAATACTAAGAGTTATGTCTGGAAAAATCATTGTAATTCTATAAAAAAAAAAAACAAAAAAAATCTCATTAATACAATATTCACTTGCAAAGATACAATTATTCTTAGAATGCAAAATATGTTTTGGCTTTAAATAGCCCACAAAAGGTTGATAAGGTGTAAAAAGATCACTCAATCAAAATATGACACTGAATCAGTTTTGGGTGTGAAAGAATTTGTATACTTACTGGGCATAGCACAAACTTCAGGCTTGCATTTTATGATGGGTCATTCAAAAATAGCCCAGCAGTTTTAGTTATTAATGCTGATATAAGTTCATTCATTCCTAACCTACACAATAGTGCAACAAGGTGGTACTATCTTGGGAAGACGGATCCTTTGTCACTAAGCAACAAATGTGTTTTTAGTTTGCCTTATCTGAAAATCATAACCAAAGTTGTAATGGATGCAACCAGGATCTTTGGTGTCATCAATGGAAAATATAATGCTGTAAGACCTCTCTTAGGGATGCTAAGGCCGGTGGGCATATTCTGACTTATCAAAGACATTAAAAAAAAAAAATGAAGTTATTCAAAAGTGAAGATAGATTTCATTAAGTGTACTTACCACCAAAGACAAATGTTGCAACATTGTTTCCTTGGAAGACAAGAAATTGAAGAGATTTGATTTTGATTTTTCTTTTTTTTTTTTTTTAATCAATTCACCCCCAGCAAAGTGATAATGCCACTAAGCTGCAAGGGTCTACTGGAAGTGAAAGAGAATGAGAAAGCTTTAGAAGGAACCGGAAACCCATTCCTAAACTGGAAACAAGTTCGTCTACTCCAGTTCAAAAGGTTGAGGAGGAATGTGAACTAAGATGATAGGCAAACCTGTCTACTCCTACATTCAAGATTTTGAATGGATCTAGAGATTATAGGGCAATGTTTAACCTTTGTGTCTGCAAAAAAAATATGGTGTGTCTAAAGGAGAGCTTTTCCCTTGACATCACTATTATTTTGTACTACCATCACTCCCTTGACAATGTTTATTTACAAGATTATAAAAATATGTGAACAGAGTATTAGGTTGTTACACATGAAATGATGCATTTTTTGGTTGGTTGTTGATCCGATCATCTAATAAAGTAATCTCCTTAGTATATAAAAAAAATCTTTACTTATTCCTGGTTCTTTTTCTTTTTTCTTTCCAGATAATTTTTCTTTCAATAAATTGTTACTTGTAAGCCCAATGAAAATGATTACAATGATACAATGTTGAGTAATCTTACTGTATGAATAGGAACTGGGGGAAAAAGAACCATTTTTGCATCAAATCATTAAATGCGATGAGAAATGGATAGTCTTTGACAACAGTAAGAGAGTAAGCTAATGGTTAGATGCAAGTGAATCACCAAAACAATATCCAAAACCTCTACTGCACTCTAAAAAGTTTATGATTAGTATATGGTGGTCCCTCTATTCATTCTTGCCTGAAGGGAAAATAATAACAACCTTGTATTATGGAGAAATTGGATGTATGCAGGAAAAAAACTGAAAAAGAAACATCTTTGACTTGTGAATAGGGATGGACCAATTTTTGCTGTACGCTTCTCAATCAACTGTCCAAAAGTTGCAAAGCCTGAATCATGAAATTTTGCTTCATCCTCCATATTCACCTGATATCTCTCCTAATAATTATTGCTTATTTAAGCATTTTGAGCTTTTCATATACAATAAAACATTCTCCAATAATGAAGAGGTAATTGAAGCATTTGAACTATTTATCATATCAAAGGATGAAATTTTTTTTAAAGGTGGGATCAAGAATTTGGAGGTACATTGTAGAACTGTCATACATCAATATGATGCCTATTTCAACTAAATAAATTAGTTATTTAACATTTCGGAAACATTTTATTCATTTCCTATAAAGTGCATCATTTCATGTGTGACAACCTAATACAATGAATAAATTAGGTCCTGATGGGTGGACTGAACAATTATGAAAAAGTTTGTCGATGAAACTCTGAAGTCAGATATATATATAAATATAACATCAATCAACTAAGTGACATATTTTATATTTGTATTAATCTTATTTACCTTTTATAAATATTAATTATTTACCATTTTATAAAGAAATAATTGTGAAAAGACATCTTTTTATTCAAAATTTTTTTTAAATTATCAAAATATGTAAACCATAGAATAAAGAAAATATATAAATTCACTTTCATATCTTTGGGTTTTATTAAAATTCTAATCACCACTTTTTAAAACAAACATTGCCAAGGGGTGATGGTAGTTAAAATAAGTGGCGTCAAGAGAAAAAACATCCTTTTGACACAGCTTTATTGCAGGCATGAAGGTTAAACTTTGCCAATTATAGAAAGCCCTTTGAGCATAGAGACTATAAATCTTTGTGAGGACAAAGTAAAAACATTAACCAAGCTTAGAATATTGATGCCACATATGGTTTGGTGTCCCTGTTATTTACCTTGAGCTCTTTGATAAAATCCAAAGAAGAATCAGTAATATTATTGGTCCTTGGTTATTATCTGGTGACTTGGCTTCAGTCATTTTCCCACCACCGTAAGGTTACCTCTTTGTGTCTTTTCTATAAATATTTTCATGCTAATTGTTTGGATGAGCTCTTCACTCTGGTACCTAGATTTTTGGAATGTAAGTGCAGCACTAGATTGACATTGAGATCTTGTCTATTTACACTTGAGCTGGTTAGATGTAACTGTAAATTCTATGTTAACAGTTTCTTTTTTTTTCTGCATTTCTCACTTGTGGAACACCCTTCTGTCTCCATGCTTTCAAGCCAACTTTAATCTCCAAAAATTTAAATGCAATGCCAATCACTATCTAATGTCCTCCTGATTACTCTTTCCTCTTCCCACTCATTATTAATGGTTCTGTTCCTAGTTCTTCCACACCCTTGTGTCTTAGTGGCTTTACTGTCTTGCATGGGGTGATACCAATTTAAAAAAAAAAAAAAAAGAGAAAGAAAGGTGTTCATTTTTTTCTCAGAGAGAGCCAACCTTTTCACCTCCATTGCTGGAATATATTTTGAAACATTTTTTTTTGTACCAGATAAGTATTCATTTGGATTATTTTATTGCTAATATACAGAGAAGAGACTAATTTGTTTATATGTATTAAAATACAATTTATGACTTATCAATTTTTATTAACCATGTCCAAGCACTAAAAGATTATCAACTAGAATTAACTTATAGATGGAGCATTTTATGTAAGAACTGTTCGGGAATTTAAACATGTGTAAGAAGCAAAGTAGATGAATCAGAGGGTGCTAGGTAAATAGGCCTCCTGCCTGTGTAAACATGGTTGACAAAAAAAAAAAAAGAGAGAGAGGAGAGAGGAGGTAAAACTAAACTACTCTTAGGTACCTAACAGTAGGTGGGAGACATTTATTTTTAATTTTTACACTCTTCCCCAGAGTCCAAGGAGGAAACAGTAATTATTATAATTGGTTCAAGTTTTTCTTGCATCCTTTTATGATTGCATTAATTAAAAAAAATTATTCTATTGTTATTCCTTCTCTTAAGTGACCTATGAGGGTTGATAAGCCATAAAACAAAATAACCAACCAACATATTCCTTCCAGAATTACGACATTCTGTTCTTTGATTAACTTAATTTTTTATTTAATTTATTTACTTAAATTCTAAATTGTTGAGCCATTAAATGATTTTCAAACCTTGTGAAGATTGGCAGTTATCAATTTCAGGTTGTATCCACCAATACCAAGACTTTGTGTCACAATTATCAAAAAGAAATAACTTTTTGAACTTGCCTGACTACCATTTACCAAGCATACTGTTTTGGAAGGAGACAACTTGAATAGAACTGTTGACTAAATGAAATAAGCCTAAAATAGTGATGCAATCTCATATTTTGATATGGTACAATCAGATCATCATAATTGAACTATTGTTCTTGCTATATCTGCCATTAATTGTAATTAGGCTGAATATAATTGCTTATTGGAGGTTGAACCAGCCCAATAATAAGCAAGATTATCTTATCCTAAGTTATTATTATTATTAGCAATTATTCATAGGTTTTCTTTGTATTCATTTTTCACCACCATAACTGTCAGCATTAGATATGTGCTTATCAATTCCATTTAGTCAATTGTTTTATTAAAGTTGTTGTTTTCTTCCAGGACCATGTGTCCAGCAAATGGTATGCAAGCCAAATATTTAATGTGTGCAAAATAACAATGTAATTTATATGTGCTTTTCAGTATGGTCTCGCTCACTTTAACTGTTACACATGACATCACATTGGATAGACTTAAATTTCAGCTTAGTTAAAATGCCTGATGTCACCACTGGATTCTTGTCTATCTTATTGACAACACCGAAAGCAGAACAAGCCAGAACTTTGGATAGTGTATCTACAATTTCAATCCTGTTATGTGGCATATTATTCAAAATTTGGAAAAAAATGAAAAAAAAATTAAACTTGTTGAATTTAACAAAACTTGCTGGGAGATGATCGGTTATATATAAATATTGTGTGTTAATGGTAGAAAGGAGATATAGCTTTGCTTTCTTTAATCCATTCATCTTGGTTTCATATTTGTCTAGCTATACTGGACAACAGCAGAGAATGCATATAGGTGTTTCAGAAATTGGTTCATATTTAACATAGGGTTCCAACAAATACCTAATTATTATTTAAATTACATAAGCTTAGTGTTGTGGTATAATAGTGTTTTCATGACTCCACAATCTTTTAGACATCAGATATATAAAACAACATAATAAACAACTTAATTACATTCAGACTAATGTTTCACATTGTTGCTGTCATTATGTTTTAGCTGTTGTAGCCTCCTGTTTTTTTTTTGTTTTTTTTTTTTTAGGTATCTTTTGATCCATTTTAGGTTCAAGATTATCCCACAGTCCAATAGTTTAGTACATTAAAGCATTGGTTTGTAAATTCCGAGTTCAGTCCCTGAGTTGGGTAGCAGATTTAAACTCAGTGGAAACAAGGCTAGCAATAGTAGAGAAGTATAAAAAAAAGTCCAAGATGAGATATCCCTAGACATGGACAGCAGAATGAGAATAAATTTACCTCTGTAGATTAAATAAAAAGTTAGTTCAAAATTCCCTGAAGGTTACCTGGATCAACAGACACCTGAAGAAGGCCTGTGAACACAACAGCCGGAACGTGATAACAACAACTAATATGTGGACATTAGTTTAAATGTAAATAATACTAATCATCCCAAAAATTAAGATGGAAAGTGACAACTTATATCACTGGGACAGACTCATGGAATATAGGTAAATGTAAGACTAAACAAATTTAAAAAAAAAAAAAAAAAAAAAAAAAAAAAAGTTGAAAATGAAACTATCAAAGGAAGACCATCTTTCAAGTGTTGTTAATTTTTGTTGTTTTTAACTTTTTATGGAGCTGTAAAAAGACAAAAAGCAAACTTTGTTTCTACATTTAAATTTATTTTTTCCTTGAGTTATTAAAAAGACAGCAATCTTAATGGCAGGAAAAATGATTTATTAGGATATATTTTGCAATGTAATAATCAACTTGTCATAACTTTCTGACAGGGTAGAAGGGATATGAAAGGAATATTCTGAGTAAAGTAAATTTATTTACTTTGATATGAAATTTTTTCAATTTGCATATTTTTTTAAGAAAATAGTTCTTTTAAGTGTGTAGGAATTCAAAATAGAAGATTGGATTATTTAAAAAAAGGCACCAAAAATTTGAGTATTTCCAAAACAATATTATTATTTTGAAGTACCAAATTACCTTAAAACATGTCAGAAAAATGTTCAAAACTTGAAATATTTAAAACAAAAGCAGGATGGGAAGGGAGCCAAGAATTTTTGGTTTGAAGTGATAATGGGTGATGGACAAATAGAATTCTGAATCCAGGCACAAGTAAAAGTGTCTTAACCAAAAATCCGGTAGCTTATGGGTTACTAATTTAAGCACATTCATTTTGGGGAAATTATGCATTTATGAAACAATAAATCAGTACTTAATTCATTTTTAAACTATTTAAAAAAGATTTAGTTACAATACATATTTTTCAAAAGTTGCAATTACAATAGAATTAAAAATTACAATGCAATTAAAAATTAAATGATGAAAGGTTTAATGTATTTAAACTTTAATTAAAGATATTTTTTGTTTTTCTGGATAATATTTTTAGGGAAAAATAAAAACTGCTGACATGATGTGCAATGGTAGTTGAGTAAATTTTCTTAAAGTTTTATGTAAAGTATTTTCAAAAAAAATATCTGATATCAAAAAAATTAATATAATTTTTTGTTTTTATAGACTACTTTTAAAAATTTATTTTTAATTTGAAAAACTAAAACTTTAAGAAGTTGAAGTTAATAATTAAATTAAAAATTTTCTTTTTTCGTTGTAGACTTTAAACTGGATGGAATATATTGTAGGTAGAGTTTAACAAACCTGAGATTTTCATACGGGAATATTACGGTGTGTAGAATTTGCTTTCAGTTTTCTAATTTTTTCGGAATGTATAAAAAAAATTTAAACCTTGACATTTTGACAAATACCTTGTCAAAAGAGGATCTCTAAAGTTGAGCTTAAAGAAAATAGAAAGGGAATTGAAAAGCAATTATTTCAAGATTGATTGATATCATGTTTAACAGGCATGGTTTTTAATAATAATCCCTGTACCCTCAATTTTAACTTCATCGTAAACCCAAGTTCTTTCACATCGACATTCGGTCCCACATTTTTCAGAGCCACATTTCTTACAAGGGAAATGGCAACCTGGGCAGTCCACTTCTAAACAGTCGCAATAATCCTTACCACTTGCTAAAAGGGCGCCAGCCTCGTCATACAACTTCTTTGACCTTCTATACGAAGAATTGCCCTTTTTTTTCTTCAAGTTTTTACCATTTTCGTCGCTTTCTTTATTTTGCTGGTTTATTGCCGACATATTAACGGCCTGAGTGCTTCGACCCGACCGTGTTTTCATGACGAATACTTTTTTCTCGCTTCCGTTTTCATCTTTTGATTCAATAATCGTTTTCTTTTCTTTTTCTCGTCTAAGTTTCAATGCAGAAACAGTATCTTCTGTTTTTGTCTTGCTTAACAAATGTGGTTCAGGTTTGGAGTTAGCTTCTTTATCGCCATCCAGTGATGATGATGGTCGACTTTTATCAGCATCCCCATCTTCGTCAGATTTATTTTTTTTAACACCCTCGGTATTTTCTGATTTGGGGTCATCTAGCCCATCAGCCGAGTTTTTTTGTCGCTGCTGTAGTAGTAGTCTATTTCGAGTTAATCTGGTAACCGTTTCGGGGGTACTGTCATTGCCTTCCTCCTCATCTTTTTTCTTTTCTTGACTTACTCCTGATTTCAACATTTTTTCTTTTTTTAAACTCACTTGCTTATTTTTTTTATCAATCACAAATGTCTGTTTATCTTCACTTGTTGATTCTGTCGAAGTCGATAACGGGAAAAGATTGTTCTTTTTTTAGTTTTTAAGTAATATTCTCTTATTTTCACTCTTTCCGTGTATAATTTTCTGGGTATTTTTTTTTTGAAATTAAACAACTCCAGTTGATGGACCCAGCAATGAGTTTCCTTTTGCCTCGATTCATTGTTAGCAACTGTATCGGAACTTGTTTATATCGAAATCATAAACTTAAATAAAGAAAATGAAATAAATTTCACGGGACGAAGAAATCTGCCGCCAGTCAATGCAATGTTTATGTAACTCTTCACAGCATGGCGCAGGGAGGTAGTTTTAGTCAAACTAAGTTTTTTTTTTTTTTTATATTACCACGGAGAAGAGTTAACCGTATGGATAGCAAACTTATCACGCATACTGAAATCCGATCTTTATTGTATACATCACTACAATGAGTACTGTTAAAATACTAGTTTGCCAGTGGAGGATTTCCATCCTCACGGCTTCACTTGTGGCTGAAATAATTGCATACTTTCTATTGCAAATAAATTAAAAATATAAATAAATTAAAAAACTAATGAAATTTAAAAAATGAGAATAAAAAGGATTTCAAACACTTTTTTCAATTTAGGCAGATCCTACCCACTTGAAAAATTGGGGCAATTTAATCTTCCTATCTCCATTTCTCTTAGCTTATTGGAAAACCATCATATTGCATTGCATTAGTTTTAAATTGTATTAGATTTTACAATGTTCTAAACAGAAAACTATTCTTGTAAATAAACAATAGTGTTTGATATTTTTGTTGTAAATTCTAAAGAATAATAAAAATTGTACAAATTCACTTTCATCATGTTTAGGTTTTATTCCAATTCTAATTTTAAAACAATAAACATTGGTAAAGTGTGAAAGTAGTTAAAAAGTGGTGTTATGAGAAAAATTGTCATTTTAATACTCCATCCCATTTTTTGCAAAAAAAAAAGAAGAAAATAGTTAATCCTTAAGCAGTGGCAAAAGGATGTGCAACAATATGCACACCAAATGGATGAAAAAAATGAGAAAATTGATTTTTTTAAAGGCTAGTTTTATGCTTTTTTTCATTTTAACTATATACAATTTTTTTTAGAATGATATTTTAACTCATGTTGATAATAAAAATAAACAAAGGAAATAAAACAAAATGTTTGGATTCTAAATTTAATATTTTTTAACAGTATTGAATTATTCCATACATAATGAAGTATTTGAAGACTTTGCACCAAGTTGTCACCATTTTTTGCCTCTTTTCTCTATCAGAAAGATGCAAGTTGATACAACACTGTCTTTGTCTTGTTATTCCAGCTTTATTTGTAGGCTAATACTCCTGGAAATCATATAACCTCATTAACCCTAATAAATAGTAACTTCATGAATCCTAGAGTTACCAATTAGTCATTTAGACTCTAATCATGAATGATTGATGCCTGTAAAGTTGGAAAAGTGTTTAAATCATCAACTGATGATATCTGCTGATCTCCAATGGAGCATTAACTGATGATGCCTGCAGCTTAAGGGTTAAAGAGTTGAATTAAAAGGTATCACTCAATCAAAAAAATATATGTACAGGCCTGTATTGTCACTGAGATGGTTGTGTATTTCTCTAAGTTCAAACTCAGATTTTAAAATTTCAAATACTGATTTTCAAGATATACTCTTCTCAGACTGATACAAAAACATTTACTTTCCTGTCTCCATTTACTTTTAGACCATAAACTTAATAGCTAAACAAAAATTCCTAAGTTCTCCAGAAAAGTGGACTTTCTTAGATTTTAGTTAGTTAAGAAAAAGTGAACTTGTGCGTAATTACTTCCAACTTGTCTGCCAAGATGCCTATTTGGTGGTGTTGCTCAGATCTATAAAAGATAGGGTATAAGCTTGCACTTCTTTTGTAGGAATTTTTCACAGTTGCATGTGTGTTTTTGATTGGCAGTGAGAGTAGAATGAACAAAACCCAAGGCTCAAAATAACTGTTTGACAGCTTTTATTTCTGGTTTAAAAAGAGTGCAAAATAATGGTATTTTGTGGGGAAAAAAAAAGAGTTGTGTTTCCCAGTTAATAAAGTTCTTGAGTAGATGTTTTGTGGAGAAAGATTTCTCCACTTGTTCACATGGTAAGAACAATAATTTTGAGTATGAAACTGCTAGGACTGGGTTGTAGCAAGAGTTGTGTGTAGTTTTTTCTTTGGTAGATGTCTTGAAAGGAGATTTCTTCACCGGTTCCTATGGGAGGAATGACAAATCTGCAGAACAGGTTTCATCTTCTGCAGCAAGGGTTGAGTAGCCCTTTGAGCTAGGCTTTGAAGGTTGTGGCCACTGCAAAGGAAAAGTGGAAAAGAGCAGACCTTGAAGGTAGAGACTGCTGAAAATGAAAAATAGAAAAGAGGCTGAATAGAGCTTGATCAGCATTTTTATGAATTCTGGGACTTCCAGTTGTACTCTGCTGATTATTTCCATTGTTGCTACTTCTGAATCTGGCAAAGTAAGGAAGCCTCTACATGCCACCATAGCCAACCAGTGAGATATTTTCTATACTTTTTGCTCTAGGAGTTACAGGATATGTTACTTACCCTGGCTTACTGACACCCATCCACATGGCATATAACTTTCTCTCTCTCTCTCTCTCTCTCTCTCTCTCTCTCTCTCTCTCTCTCTCTCTCTCTCACACACACACACACACACACACACACACACTTTTCTAACAGCAAGGCCAATTAATATTTTTCTTCCTTTTTCAGTTGTAGACAAACCAGTATATTTTCTCTCCTCTTGAATTATGTTATACTTTATTTTAAACATTCAGTCTTGTAGTAAATATACTGTTTAATAAATAAATGGAGCACCTACTGAAATACAAGTATCCACTAAAAATAACATGATATTCATTCTAAAAATTCTCTTTGTTTATGTTTGGATATGAAACTGTGCAGATGTGAAAAATTTTGAGAGATCTATGATGGGAGAAATTTAGCTTACAGCACAAAATTTGGCCTTGCTTGACTGATTGCTCTTCATGGTTAAGTTGGTTAGAGTGTGCTAGGCCTTGTGAGTGATTGAGGTATCTTGAATAAATTTGAGGTACGTGTGATCTGAGAGAAGATGAAAGGATTTACATTGGTTGTACAGAGTCATGAAGGACTAGTAAGGGGTCAGATATGACTGCATGATCAGCCCTACCCTTGCTTCATTTAGGTGCTTGAGCCTCATTTAGGTATCCTATTCCATATGATAAATATATAACTTTTGGAATATTTAGCTATTTGCCCATAGCTGGGACCCTTACAGGTGCTACCACACCAGGCAAGGGTGGTCCTGGGATGACCAGCAATTAAGAGGTGATTCCTTACTCCTCAAAACCTCCTGATCAGAGGCCTTGCTGCCAGATGTAGTTTATCGTCATACCCAGGGCATAATTCATTTGCAATACATTACTTTAGTATATTCATTTACATCCCTATAGTAAATCCATTTGCGATACATTTCTATAGTAAAACCATTTTTAATAGGTTACTATAGTAAAATCATTTGAAATACATCCTATAGTAAAGCATAATCAATACTTTTACATTATACATAAAATGTATAATTTGTTCAGTAATTCTTGCATCAATTCCTGGCAGCTAACAATCTGTTTTTCTTCATTTTTAATGTATATCTCTAGTAAAACAATTTGCAATGCATTTCTGTAGTAAAACATTAGCAGTGCATTTACATTATGTTTGCATAGCCCTCTTCTGGTAGTGACATGTTTTAATTTTTAAGTGCTAACAATCTCCTTTTCTCTGATTTGCAATGCATTTCTGTATTAAAATCATTGCTAGTGCATTATAATCTAATAGCCCTATTTCTTAATTTTTATTATGCAACATACAAACTGCTGAAAGAATTGATAGTTATGAATTCTATATGAAACATGACAGATTAAGAAATAAGAACAACATAACCATCAAATAAACAGTGTGTTTAATATTTCATAAAGCTGTGGTAGAGAATGGAATGGTGAGGCCAGCCGCCCATTAAAGATAAGGTTTACAGAAAACTATAAACTTGGAAGACATTTTGAAATCATAAATGGTTGATGATGTATGGATAGGAAAAGAAGTATATAAGAAAAATAAATTGGAGATTAATACCTGTGATCTGAACGTTTACTGGATGATAATACCAAAAACAAAATGGGGAGGGGGTCAACTTGCTAGTGTATTATCAAGAAATTCCTCCCATTCGGGAACAAGTGACAACAAGTCTGATATGAGGTTAACAATGTAAACAAAACAGAGAAGGAAACAACTGACAAAATGCTCGATAGTTATAGAAATAAGAAATAGAAACTTTATGAACTACAGTTAAATGTAGACATAAATGAACAGTATTTGAAACGCACTAATAGTAGGTTCAAGTGCTGTGTCTTTATTCCCAGCCATTTAACATCAAACATGTAAATAAAATTTTTTGTACTTACTAGCAGAAAAGGATATCTCATCTCTTTTCACCAGAGCTGTATTTTTTTTTAAATGTTCACGTGACCACTAAGAGTTTTAATAATGGGTTTAAATTTAACCTTTTAGAATCTCGGCTTACTCTGTCATATATTTAAAAATGTATAATTTTGGACCACAAAACTGCTTTCTTCATGAAGAGATCTTTCTTTCTTTCTGTTCTGTGGTTATCAATCGTCATGGAGACGTTAATGACTCCTGCTGTCCTGTGACATACCTTTTTGAGTTGAAGGAGGAAGGGATGAAGATGTCACTCATCCTTCTAGCTGAAGATGCTAACCAAGGTCTTCAGCTGATGCCAAAAAACTCCTTGAAAGACGTGAACTTACTCTTTTATGAGCATCTCCAAAGTGTGGCTAGATCCAAATAAGTCAATTTGCATACACACAAGAAAATCCTACATGGGCAAAATAAACAGATCAGTCACCTTTCTCTCCTTTTCCCGCTAGTATATAAAAAAATCAACATTAAGTAATAAATGTTTGTGATAAAAAAACTCATTAAACTAGCAGACAACATGTCTGCTAATAGTTTGACATCTGGATACATTTTTTTTTAAATTTAAAATAAAATACAGTGTATATACAAAATAAGTGTGCATATGAAAAATTAATAAAATATGATTTTTTTATTATTTTAATTTTCAAAAAGTACACCAATCTCTATTCAACATAATCTTCTCCCTTGTCAATGTACTTAATTCAGTGATGAACAGTGTAATAATATATTGGACAGTGAGTATTTCAGATCAAAATACGGATAACTATGTATCAAAAATACAAATCCACATAACTGAGTACACTTCCTAAAAGAATTCTTTTTTTCATTATGCCAGTTTATCAGTGAAAGATATCAAAGTAAAAAATTTCCAAATTGTTTTGATGAACAAATATAAATGTTCTGGTACTTTGAATTCTGTGTTGTTTGGTTTTCATTAGTCAGGTAAATCTAACAGGTTTTTGCCTTGTAACTCATTTACAAAAAAATTCTGATGAAGCTTAAATAAAAGGGAAAAATGTCATATTTATAAATGTTTTCTATTTGTTTGTACAATTTTGAAAACTTTTATTTTGACATGTTTTAAGCCTTTGATTCTTAGTTAATAAACAAGGTTTGGGTTGTTTATTGACTTTTCAATCACAATTTAAAAGTTAACAAACAAACCTATACAATAAAATAACTGCTTTCTGATCCATAATTAGTTCTATTCTGTTAGTCATTAGAATAACAACAAACCCAAATTAACAGACCTCACTACCCATAATGCTTCAATGATAAATAGTCTATTATCCAAACCATATAAGCTAAAGATTGCGTAGAAGTACAAAACAGACCTTTGTCATTAGTTGTTGAACTGTGTCCACACTTCTTATACATATAAAAAATTTAAAAAAAAAATCCTTTTTGGTGTAGCCTCACTCCCAGTAACCATTACACATGACATCACCATGGACTATATTAAACTTTCAGCTTTCTAGAGATTACCAGGATGTAGTCAACATAATCTTGCCAACCACACAGACAATACATTGTTTCTTGAAAAGGACTGAGTCAGTTGAAAATATTTGAACAAAACAACATCATAAACATGAATGTTGGACAATTTATCCACACTTTCAATCCCAAAATCTAACACCTTATTCAAAACTTGGAAAATACAATAAAAAATGAAAAATATATATATATATATATATATATATATATATATATATTCACATTTTTGTATACACACATATATATGTACATATATATGTATATATATATATATATATATATATATATATATACATATACATATACAAACACACACGTGTGTGTGTATGTATATGTATATATATATATGTATATATATATGTATTATATATGTGTGTGTGTGTACAAAAATGTATATATATATATATATATATATATATATATATATATATATGTACAGAGTGTATCAAATAGTTTCACAAACTTTTGGGGTGGTTTCCTGACACCAAAACAATTTAGAATGTCCATATAAACATATGTTCAAAAGGCCATTATCAGACCTCAACACAGCAATGCATAACAAATGTTCAAAATGTCTTCTGCTTGCTTCTACATGCACATGGACCTATTGGATCATTGGCGGACTCTTTCAAATATTCCCACACAGTCTTGAATGGTTTCACAAGCCCCCATGACATGTTGATGAAGTGTCTCTTCATTATTAATGTCTGCTGCATAGACCAATTGTTTTAGTCAGCCTCACAGGTAAAATCCAAAGGATTGAAGTTGGGGGGTAAAATACAAGCATGGAACTGGCCCTCCCCTACCTATCCATCTTTCATCGTATATGTCAGTCAGTGCATTGTGAACAATGTGACTGAAATGTGCTGGAGCCCATCATGCATGAACCACATGTGTCTTCGTATTAGCAGGGGTACATACTCTAGCAGGTCTGGAAATGTATTCGAAATAAAGTCCCTGTAGAGAGCTCCTGTAAGATGTGCTGGGAGAATATATGAACCTACCAGACAGTCACCTACAATTCCAGCTCACACATTAATCATAAACTGATGCTGATATCTAGTCTGTATTGTAACATCAGGGTCCCGATTTGCCCACAGTGTATGCATTCTCTGACAGGAATCAAACCTGTATTCCCATGTGTAAACTGTCATTAATTCAGACTTTACTAACCAGATGATTTTCTGTAGCTGAATGATATAACACATCAGATTAACAAAGTCCAAATTACTGTTTATAAACACACACCTTCGATGATTTTTTCTGATTGATTATTTCTGTTCACAAAACATATCTTAACATAAACAATGACAACATATTATAAAATGGATTAAGTCTGACAATTATTTAATATATTTTCTGTTTATAAATTATTTTTATAGATATAATTTAAGTAAATGCTCTGTGGCTGAATGGTTAACAGCATGTAAGATTAAATGAGGTTCCCATCAGTGTTACAGGTTTGATTCATGTCAGAGAAACACATATTTTCTATGAAATTTCTTGAACAGACCAGTAAATGTAATTAATTCTGTTTAATTAAAAAACAGCAAATTATATCTATAAAAATAATGTATAAACAGAAAATATATTAAATAATTGTTGGATTTAATCCATTTAGTAATATATATATATATATATATATATATATATATATATATATAGATAGATATATATATATATGTACAAGGTGGGGAGGCAAAACTTGCATTAATTTTGGTACTGAAATAAAAAGCCTTATAGTTGATTAATTAGTTTATTTAAAGAAATATGAATGGTTCCAAAATACAAATATAAAATGAAAGAAACATTTTATTCGATATATCCTTTGATTCTCAATTACTGTCCCAGAAACTTCTACAACTCTTCTAAAAACAAAAAAGAGGATATCTTGTACCACTCTTCTCTGATGGTATACATAAGAGCATTAACGTTTGGATGAGATGTTCCATTAGTAACATGTTTTAAAACGATCAAAACAGCATAATCTAGAGGGTTGAGATTTTGGCTGGAAGAGGGCTAGAGGTGTGATGGCCAAAAATCCGTAAAATTAGATTTGCAGAAATTCTGCACTTTTTTGGCTGTATGGGCAGGAGCACCATCCTGAGTCCATTCATAGTTTCCCTCTGTGTAGTTGGCTTTGAGCCATGGTTATACATTGTAACTCAGTCTTTTAATAGACATCAACATTAAGTTTTTACTAGGTTTTTAAAATTTGATAGACATTATTTCCCATCGGAGGCCACAACTCCAAAGAGCATAAATTGAGCTGGCTGCTTCGTTCTGAACTTTTGAGTGTGCAATGTATCTGTCATTCCTGCAATTCGGAACAGTGTCAACAGTAAAGATCTTTTTGTCTGAGAAAACTTTTACAGTGGACTTGTTTCTTTTAAGATAAGTAAGAAGTTTTTTTGCATCTTTCCAATCTTCTGGCCTTCATAGGTCGTAACATCAAATGTCTTCATGTTCTTGTGTGTGATTTTAGTTTTAAGTCATCATTCACTGCTGTTCTGAGAGTTTTAGCATCTACTTTAAGTTCAGTTGCTAATTTTCTCATGAATTTTGTTGGGTCATTTGGCTTTGAGAGTATTGATGAAATCATTATTGCACTTTTTGTTGATTCTGTTACTTCCAGGCTGAATAGTTTCCCTCATAGTTATTTTCTTCTTCACATTAAAAATTGTCCATAAGGGATAATCCAACTATGCTTGAAATCTTCTGGGGATGAAAATGTACATTTGCTTTCCTCAACACTCATCGTTTAAACAATTATCTGAAAAAATGTGAGTAATTATTATACAAGGTTATGATAATAAAATGCACCAAATTTCATAAAATTAGTTGGACTGCTTCACAAGAAAAACAAGTAAAACTTTTGCCTACCCACGCTGTATATATATATATATATATATATATATATATATATAATAATAAAAATAAAAGGTAACTTATTGCACTTAATAATTCGTGTTGAAGAGAAGTAATCTTCAGAAGGGTGTTTTTATGCCAGTGTTAATATATTCGTGTATTTGTAAAATCTAAAAGTAAAAAAAAAAAATAAACTACATGAGGTATTTCTGCTCACTTAAAGGAAATAGAGAAATTAAATAGCGCTAGTTTCCCTTCTGAAAGTAGACCAAGGGATGTAATATTTAAGCAGAAAGGCGGAGTTATTGTTCCTAGTTGCGTCTCATGTTTTTGGATATCCTTCGTACTCGGTTAAGTGAATTCCATTCACACAGGTGCGTCGGCAGCTTACGGAAAGATTTCCCGTTTCCCTCTCCTAACCAACCCTTTTCTTATGAAATCCCAACCCCTTGTCTGACCCTCAAACCCATGCAGATCTCTCTCTTGTTACGTTAATCGTCTGGGAATTTTCAAATATTTAAAGAAAAGAAAAAACAACAACCGAAAAAGTGGATTTGATTTGTTGAGTTATTCGTCGTTGGCTTGGAGCATCTTTTTTGTTTTTTTTTTTTTTCGTTCTTTTCGCAGTTGTCGATTTTTACAGTGATTTTTTTTTCCGCTCCGAAATCAACTGACTTCATTTATTTTAGTAAGTGTAATTTTCTTTTTCACTTATGTGTTGCGTTTTGAATTTATATATTTTATTATATATATAAATAATAAATACATATAAATATACGTTAAAATAAAAACGCATTGTTTGAAGATGACATGTGAATTTACTCACTGCCTTCATCCTGAAATTTTAACTTTATTTTTAAGTTTTGTTAAAAGTCGGACTAGTTGCTTGCTTTTTTTTTTTTTTTTTTTTTAAATTTTACTTTCTGGTTTTAAAACCAAACAATATTTCTTCATTACAATTAATTGAATATATTAAGAAAAATAATAGACCCACCGGTAGCTAAGTAAGAGCAACATAAATAAAAAAAATAAAAATAAAATGAACCTAAAAAAACCAAACGCACAAGAAAAAAGAAAAAATCCTAAGACACAAACTCATTAATTAGGGTGTTGTTTAGTTTTGTCTTTTTTTTTCTTTTTCTAAATACTAATTTTCATAGAACAAATATCACCCGCTTCGCTTTTTTATTTTTTTTATTTTGTCAACATGTGACCAAAAAAGTGAATTCGTAATATGAAACTTCGTTTTCGTAGTCATGAAGCAAATCTTGCGGGGTGGGGAAAAGAAAAATCTGTTAGGTAGGATGTTCGAGCTAAAAAAATAGTTTTTATCTTCCGAGAGATTTAAAAAAAATATAACTAATAAAAATAAAATAAAATTGCAGTCATAGCATAGAGTACCTTTTTTTTTTTTGTTTTTTAAAAAAATCGTAAAACATATTGTAGGTAAGGTAAAAACCGAAACGAATTTGGTAAATGATTATTCTCGAAAACAACACAATTCTTTAAATAACAACTATGAGAAGAAGTTTCAAAATAAAATTTGCATTATGAAGTACGGTAAAAATAAAAACAATAATGGGGATTTTATCTTATTTTTTAATTTTTATGTAAATAAGTTGCTAACTAAATTTCCCAAGATTTTACACGTGTTTGTTTGCTTGTCCTTGTAATATTTTAGTCGACAACGAACCTGGATTCATAAAAAAGATGCTTTCTTAATATAAAAAAAATAAAAAAAGAACACAAGGGTGCCCGTGCAGATCGAACTCGTATTGGCTTGCGACACTAACTTGTTAACCATCGCTCTAAGCCAGATAAAATTATTAGTATTTATTAATATGTACTAAGTATAGCTTTTTTTTTTTTGTTTGATACAAAGTCTCTCAAGTGTGACTAAAAACGTAAGGCATCTGAAAATCGAACCTCAATTTGCGAGAATATATTTTTGCTTATCATTGCTTCTTTTCGATGAGGCAATGCCGCAATCGGTATTGAACAAAATTTTATTTAATTTTACTTTTTAGTATTTTTATATTTAAAAATAAACTTTATAATTTTGTTTTTATTCAGCTCTTTTTAAGAATGATGAAATTCTGTTAAGCAAATAATTTCATATTTTTTCCTCTCATTTTAAAAATATTTGGTAAGTAACGAAGCCATTATTTTTAGGTTCAGGTTGAAATTGATTTGCTTAGGCTTTAATCTGGCAAAGAGCCAGAGTATTGGTGCCAAGTGAAGATCGAACCCTCAACAACATAAGTGAATAAATCTACCTACAGGATGATAGGTTAGGAAGCGCCCGAACCTATTTGTTTAACCAAAAAAAAAAAAAAAAAGAAATATTTTCACTTGCTATTTTAGTGTTTTCTCTGATACTGCAAAGAACAAAGTTACAAAACATATTGCTGTCAAAAGTTTTACTTTTAAAATAAGAATTAATTTCAAGATTTTCTTCCTCGACACTGATTTTTCGCGCCCTTCCTCGTTTCCCCTTTTTAAGGATGATTCGTAAACATAATTTAATTTAATCCCTGAAATTACTCCGTTATTTTTATTAATTAGTATTCCAGGTAACCATTATATGAAAACCACGTGTTTTTCTCTCTCTGCGTTTGTCTTTATATTTGTTAAATAAAAAAATTTAAAAATGCGCAGTGAATGACTTGATAAAACTAAGTGGGGGGAAAAACTTTAAAAAATAATTAGTAATTTCATATCAATTTAATTCTTTTTTCTTAATCAGCCTAACTTTGCAATGTAGTAAATGATTCCGTCATCTTCTGTGATGACGGAAGGTTTTAAGGCTTAAGAGCACTTAGTAAGAAGATTATGCTGCTCCAGTTTTCCGACGGTGGCAATTTGCCAGCTTTTAAAATCCAACGACAGAAAATTCTAAATTAAATTCCACTTGGATTCTTTATTAATTGTGAGCGGACACAAAATCATGGACAACTAAATCATATACGTTTTGTTTGGATAGAAAAAAATCATAAGAGAAAATATAAATTCAGCTTGTAACTAGAGGGGGAAAAGCCACAGGAAATAAGTAATTTTAATAATTCATTTTTAAAATCATTTTTATTTAATTAGAAATGAAATCAGAAAAAAATTTATTGAAATAACTACTAATTTCGATAAAAAAAATTCTATGATTTTTACGACGTTTTAAATTTATTAAAAAATGTTTCATTTTTTTTATGACTTGTTTTTATGTTAAAATTGCGTTGTTACTTTTTTAAAAAAAAAAAAAAAAAAAGGAAATTTTCGATTAAAAACACCAATAATTAAATGAAAATGTTTGACTTTTCCTACCCTTCCAAAGGGTACCTTATGACTTTCTATGACGTCTTTCTCTCCAAGTTTCAACAATGTAGCGAATCTTCAAATGAAAATATTTTCAAAATTTTTACCATATTTTAATTTTTTGTTGATATTTTTGCCATTGATTGTCTTAAAGAAAAGAGTATAATTGAAAGTTTTCTACATTTTTTATTCGATATTTTTCTTATATTGAAATTATTTTGTTATTGAGAATTTGAGATACATTAAAAGAAAATCATTATTTCCCGCTTTTCTCTTTTTTTCCTCCCATGTTTTAAAGTTTTATCGTCCACTTGGGAACTGAAGAATAAGAGATCAGAGCGAACTTTGTCATTGTAATTAAAACTAAGGTCGAAATTAAAATATCCGATATATAATTTATTTTTGCATTCAATAAGTAAACGCACACATTGAATCATAACAGCATTTCAAGTCGCCGAATAAAAAACAAAAATCTCATCCGGAATAACAACACAAAGTCTGTAATTGTCAAATGTGGCTAGTCGACCAAAGTGTCTTATTTTGATTTTTCTGATTCTTTCGAATGAGTAGTATAGATTTTTTTGTTTAGAATTTATAGATTTACTATTTTTAGCACAATTGTAATCTCTTATTTCTATTTTTATTTTTTTTAAAGCGATGGTTCAAATTGCTATGTAAGGCCAAAAAACTATATATATGGACATGTCAACTAAAAACATCAATAACGAAAATTGCCTTCCACCGGACAAACTTTGCTTTAGTATACAAAAAAATAATTGGAGAAAGTAAAAGTGGGAAGATTGGGAACATCTGTTTGCATTCGAATTCACTATTCAAAATCTATTAGCTTTTTCAATAACGGCATAAGGCCAAGTTGAGAAGAGCCTGATGGTGGCGGTGGTGGCGGCATTGCATATATAAACCAGCGTCTGAATTCTTTAGATGAGTAAAAAGAAACTATCAAGGAATTTGGCTTTTGCTTGGACTCCAATGCTGACCACTGGAAACCAGTTGGAAGAATGGCAAATTATCTTTTAGACACAAGAGACAGTACATCTTGTTTTAGTTTATTGTAACCGACTGACTGACCGTCGTTAAGCATTTTTCATGGTTACTGCTTTCAAGTGTTTTTTTTTATTCTCTACATTTAAGTAAAAAAATTTAGAAATCTAAGTAAAAGTTTATGACGGCTGCGAGTGATCATTTATTATTTTTTATTTAGTAGTACCTACAGCTGCCAGCTACGAGTTGACATTATTTTTATTTTAGTTTTTTAACTTTTTCTAAGAATCGAAACAATGAATGAAGTGTTTCTTTAAGAAGTCTATTCTTTGATATTTCCTTCTATGATCCCGGAAAGTAGATTGTCTGGCACAAGATCACAACTTTATTGTTCCTGTGTGGGTCGAATTTAGTAGAAGCTAAATTAGATTGCTAATTAATTACTTGCCTATATGGCGTGCTGACTTGACATATCTCTCATCAGTGTTGTGTGGATATTTTTTTTTTTTTGTGGTCATTTTCCATTCCAGAAAGAAAGTGAGTGATTAATTTCGGATTACTGGTGCTGGTGTTTCATTTTTGGTACCCATTTCTATTTATATATATATTATATATATATATATATATATATATATATATATCATTCGTTTCTAAAAGATAATCATTGTCGTTATGTGAATGGAAATTTAGTACTCTCTTCTCCAATTTTGTTTTCTTCAACATTCTGTCGACCTAAAAAGTAGCGTGTGTAAACAAACTTCAACCTGGCTTGCAATTTAAGTTGAAAGCTTTAAAAAATATTTACATTTCTTTTCAGTTGACAATTTTCAATTCTCTCTCTGTAGAGGGCATTTTCTGAAGAGATACTAACAAAAATCAAAAAAAAAATCGGAGATTCTGAAATTAAATGAGTTCGATCGGTTTTAATTTTTTTATAAACTAGAGTTGATTTTTAAAATTATTTTATGGGGTGGTGCTGAAAAGTTCTTGGCTACACCGACTGAGGAAAAATGTAATCAACAAAATAACCACTTTTTTTCTTTTTTTCCTTAAGACATTTTTGCGTCCCGCCTGGAATTTTTCAGTGTTTTAAAAAAAAAAAAAAAAGAAAATATCAAAATAAATTAAATTTTAATTATGTTGACATCTTTTAGTTTAAGATTTAAGAAGCTATTATTTTTAAATTAAATATTACTCCATTTCTCTATTTTTCCTATTTTAAATCTTCTTGCGTATTTTTCTTATTATTAAAAGCAAAATTGAAAAATGCAAGAAGTGTCAGATCCTTTCTAATTGAATGGCGACAAGAAACTAGAAAGAATTCAATTGTAATGAGTGTTGACTAAAGCTTTGCTAATGTATGTTTCTTTGCGGTTTTCAACTCCAAGACCCTCTCAACTTGTTAATTAAACTAAGCACGTTTTTATTTTATGTGACAGTGTTAAAAAACAAAATGATAAATTTTTATTCCAAAAGTTGATCTTGAAAGTATTTTATTTACCATCACTGTGCGAGTTCGATCCTCCCTGAATTAGTACTAATAGCGAGTTCTCTCAGTTGGTAGAGAAAGCTCGTCTCGTAAACGAAACCATTGCTTTTTTTTTTTTTTTGTGGAGCGAATTCAATAAGTAGCGTTGTCTGTATTTAGCAAAAATTACAGCTTTCTAGGAGGAAGCGCTATATTTCAACACGTGAAAGCTTAGCTGTTTAGTTTTTACCTCAATGGCGTTACCCTCGCCTAGTCATGATACCTTTTTTTTAAATTTTATTTTCGCATTCATAGTTTCAATATTCGAAAAACACATTTGTTTATAAAAGTATTTTAATATATTTCCGTAATTTAAAAAGAACTTCATACCTTAGTCTGGCACAAGACCATGTGGTGTGACTGTGAGGCAATAAATTCAATAAAATAAACACTGATCTTGCTAACCATTGCAAGCGAAGCATTCACTACCGTTTGTGGTGATTACCAAACCATGTCTGTCAGGATACCTACTAAAAGATTGATATATTTTTTTTTATGTCTTATCAACCTTCAGCAGGTTATTTAAATCCAGAATATAGTTTTAGATTTAAACATTTTGGAGATAATAAAAATTTAAGGATAAAAGTACTATTAATTACCCCTTAGTTGGGATTTAGATAAGGTTGATTCATACCTTTACCAAGGATATTTACCTGACTGGAATTGGAACTTGTCTCTACAATTTCTAATTCTGAACCATTAGCCATTGCACCACCTGCACATCTAATACCCAATATTCTCATACGATCACTGCCTAACTACAATGATTGTATGAGAACCGGTGTTTCAACATGATATGTCTTATCTGCTAGATGTTGTATTCAGGATTATAAAAGTAAGGAGCATAAAACTTCTCTATTTTTGCTACAGGATGTACTAGTGAAAACATGGCAATTTTCTCCTCTGGGGCGATAATCCCCGGACAGTTGACTACTTAATTTCAACCCGACCATGTGGTGTACATGTACATAGCACAAAAAAATATTTAGCATACTATCTGTATAAATGTAAATATAATTTTCTCTTTCTCTTTTGTTATCTTTGTTCTTTATATAAATATGTATATAAAATTCTCCATTTATTGAATTCATTTCTTTTGAAAAACAGCAATCTCATCTGTTACAAAGTAGCACCCTTTGGCTACAAGTTTCTCTATATTTGCTTAAGCTTAGCTTAGTCAGGCACATGGCCACAAGTGTATACAATAAATTTCTATAAAAATGAAACTTCTGTAAAAAAAAAAAAAAAAAAAATGGATGTACAGGTGGCATAATGTTTATCAGTGTGTAAATGGTATCAGTGAGCAGTTCCAATTCCTTCCTACTTTTTTGGCATTCACTTTCACATGAATGCTTTTAGGAAAAGTCAGAAATCTATCTCTTTTACCCTCAGTTAGGGGTTAAATAGCAGAGTAGAAATGGGATCTAGTCCTGGATGGTAACCAGTCTAAGGAAAACTCTGCATTCAAAACTGTGGATAAGGCAATGGAGAACCACTTTGCCATCTTTTCCAAGCAGTCATGTCAATGCACATTTTAAAGTGATAGATTGTCTACATCCTGAAGGTGATGTGGCATTTAAAAGAAAAATATATTCACAATGATTTTTTTAAAATATCTTTTTAGCAAGTTTTTTTTTTCTTCCTAATCTTTCTTTTCTAGTAGAATTTTATTTACATACAGCCTATTGTCTTTAGCCATTTAATCATGTGTTTGTTGTTGTGAATAACCTTCAGGGAATTTTGAACTGAACCAAGGTGATCCTTATACTGTTAACAGGTTCTTTGAATTGAACCCATTATTTAATCTATGAAAGTAGATTGTTCTCATTCCACTGTACAGGGCAGCGGTATCTTGTCTAGTTCTTATTTAGTACAGCCCTGCCCAGTGATTGAACTCATAATTGCTATGTCACCAAATGCTTTAATCCACTGTTCCGCTATTGTCCCATGGAATAATTCTTAGTGGAGAATTTTGCAACTTAAACCTAACTCATTTGCTGATGAGTGATGATGCTGCAAACCTCCCGTTTTTTTTTTTTTGTTTTTTTTTATGAAATCGTTTGATTAAATTCTTGCAAATATTGTCTAGGTATTTTTTTCTTTTAACTTAAATAGATTGATTTTAACAACTTATTGGCTACAATGTATTGAAATGCAAATGTTTTTGCAAACAAGATGTAGTGGCCTTAATGTTGTGATAACAGCAACAATGATGGGAACAATAATCTGTGGTTAAATAATGTAAAGATTGTTGTTGAAGTTGTTTTGTGCTTTTGAACATTATAAACCACAAATTTTCTGTTATCTCTCTTACTGAATTTTATTTTGAAATAATCTTTTGCTGCCAAGATACTGTATCAAAGTACTGAGGGCAATCCTGAGTAAGCTTTTTTTTTTTTTTTTTTTTTTTATCAAATTCTGTACAAGTATTAAAGTACAAATAGCTTTAGTCTGAATGGCTAAAAAGAAAACTATCTATAAACCATTTTGTGCTTAAAATTGGATTCTTTAGAAAAAAGTGGGCTTGTCTATTATCTTTTCATCCCAATGAGTTATAAAAGTTAATGAGAAAACTTTTGTATTTTTTGAATCATGGGACAAAGTATTTTCATTATTCATTTTCGACTAATCTTGGTTACAGAATGTTCTAAGTTCGCTAATGTCTGGCCTTTTAAGCATCATGAAACGTGGGATGGGTGTTCAAATCTTGTTGGCAGTTACTTTGATATTATTGACCCAAGAATACAATAAAAAAAAAAAAAATAAGTAAATAAAAATCATCATTGGAGCTGTTTCAACTTGCATATCAGTGTGTGAATTTCTCATATTCAACATGGTTGCTGGGTTCTGAGTATGCCCATATGTTCATTCTCATTTGTGTTTCCTTAACACCCACTTTAGTTTACAACTATGCTGAATGGACTTATGTTACATTACAAGTATGTCCCCCACCAGGTGTGCATATGGTTTTGAATTCTGAGTTGTCTTTCTCCTAGACTGGTTGCCAATCATGGTTGAGAGAGTGCAGTCTGCCCTGCTATTTAACCCAGAGCTGGGAGGAAGAGATGGATTCATACCTTTCCAAAGGGTATTTGTGTGAATGTAATAATCTCAACCAGATTTCAAACTTGGCTCACTGATTACTTGTTTAATTTAAGAGTCAAACAGACTGGCTGAAAAATAATCAAAAGTAGCAAAAAGATGAAGAAACTTATCAAATAATAATAATGTATGTAATAATAAAAACTAGAACTACCTGTAAAATTTTCATGGTTTTGTTATTTGAATTTTATAATGAATCCTAATTCTTAAGAATTCAAAATCCAAATAAACTGTTTACAAGTTTTATGACTATAAAATACCCATGGAAATTCCCCTATTGCATCGTTTAATATTTGAGCTGAGCAAGTTAAACAATTGATTGCAACAATTATAAATATGAATACAGGTCATCATTTAACCCTTTAGCATTCAACCTGCCCAGACCAGCTCTCACAGTTCAACCTGTCATAATCCACTCCATGTATAGTTGGCCATAATATATAATGACGCCAATAACACATAAAGTTGTGCAAACTGTGAGACTTTGAAAGCCAATATTTACGGGGTGGGTTTGAGCATGTTGAATGGTTAAAGAAATAAGAGTGTACAAATGAAAAGATTTGAAATTGTCAAGGCTTTCCATTTTACTGAAGCAAACAAATGTTAAAGGCATGAGAGCTTCCTTTCCTTTCTTTTTCTGAAAAGCATACATATGTGATATGTCTTTTCCATCTTCATAATCAAAACTGATTATTCCATTATTGGCAGGGTATAATGTATGTGCTAACTGAGGAAAAAGCAGGATTATAGTATTTCATCTAAAACTCTTAAAATGGTTTCAAGTGAAGTTTTTATTTATGTTGGATTTTCATTGTTGCTTTGTGTCATTTTGAACTTTGAAGCATTTTTCTCTGTCGAAAAAAGATAATTTTTTCTTATTTACAGCTTAAAAATTGAAAAATCAATATCTTATTCTTTGCCTACAATAAAATCAATGACTTATTATTGTCAGTTTATTAAAACGTATTGATTCTGCACACATCTATATTGGACACATAGATATGAACTATTATGGAAACATTTGACATTTTAAAATAGTTTGTTTTCCTCTCTTGTTTCTTTTTGCAGCAAGAGAAAAAGTGTGGCTGTTTCTCTCGTTTCATATTTTAAAATGCACTCTAAATCATTTAATGTAAACATGCTGTTTTGGAAATGTAGAGAACAGGTTTCACTCAGGTGTAATTTACATGTAAGTCTAATTGATGTCTGATTGGAGGTCAGCAGGTGTCATCAATTAATGATTTAAAAAATTCCCCATTGATACAGGCACCATTCACTCATAATTAAAGTCTTAATAACTAATTGGCAACTCTAGGATTTGTGAGAATATTTATTAGGATTCATGAGGTTACATTATTTCCTGGGGTATTTGTTTGCAAATAAAGTTGGAAAAACAAGCCAGAGATGGTGCCATGTCTGTATGTATATTTCTCAAAGAGAAAAGAGGTGAAAATGGTAACAACTTGGTGCAAAGAATGCCCAACTCCATTGTGCATAAAATGCATCAAAGAATATCAAGTTAAAATAAAATTGTTTTATTTCCCTGCCATTTTTTTTTTTTTTTTTTTTTTTTAAAATAGTCAAAATATAATTTCTATAGTTTTCATATAACTGTTTGTTTAGTGGTATATCAACTCTTATAGGTCATTTAATGCCAAAATTTAATTTTCTTGGGAGCATTAGTAATTTCTTTTACAAATATGCATTGTTGCTAATAATTTTTTTTTTTTTACTATGAAAATATATTACTGGTATTTTTTACTATAAAAATGTATTTTTATACTTTTATAGTATTTTGACTGCAGTTTGGGGATTAAGTATTTGCAACATAGTTGGGACCCTAACAGGTGCTACCACCCTTGAACAACAGCAATTAACTGGTAGTTCCATGCTTCTCAAAAGTTTATCAGAAACCTTGTTGCTGGGTGTAGTTTATCCTGCCCAGGACTCCATAATAATTAAAGCAAAAATAAGCATAAAAACTACCCGAAGAAAATTAATTTTTCTCATTTTTCTCCCCCGCCACATTTGGCATGTTTGTGCAAAATTTTCATACATGGCTTAAAAACCAATACAAGATCAAAAACATATTTAGCCACAATGCTAGCAAGCTCATCTTCAAAAAACTATTCTTAAATAACAGACATCTGAAGAAGGCTGAAGAGTACAGTGGTTGCAATATTGTGAATATATATAACAACCAATATGAGCTTACTTTTTTGATAAGGCATATAACGTATTTACCTTCACATAAGATGTGTTTTTCTATTTTTAAATGTATCAAAAACCGCTCTGCACTTAATACAGTCATATTAAGGATGGGAGATGACCAAGTGTTGCACTGGTAGGCTAGGGTGTAGGATGAGCTTGAGTCCACTAGGCATAAAAATTGTTGATATTAATAAAATATTGAAAACAAGCCAAATTATTACAGTATATTGTTTGACTAATAATAAAATATGAATGTCAGTCTGTACTGTTTGCTGAAATACCGGTTTCTGCAAGAATGCATTTAGTTTTTTTTTTGTTGTATACTACTGGCAATATTCAACGAAATATTTTGCTTTGTATATATCTATTGTAATTATCTATAAGAATTCATTCACATTTATTGTACAATTATTGTTATTTCCCAACCAAAAAGCATTGACATAATTTTGTAGTCTAATAACATAGCCAATTCCTGTTCAAATGATCTCAATTTTTAAGAAAACGTGTAAAAACTAAGATTACTGTGCGGACTTGTCTCAATGAGAATCTACCAAGAAGATGGATTGGGCATGCTAGTGATAATGACAATGTGTTGTTGAAATGGGCTACCACATTCACCAGACTTGACACATTTTTTTTTTTTTTTTCCTATGAAGCTATGTGAAAGGATAGGAGTCCCTGTTCTTAACTCTTCTTAGAAAGCCTAGAAGAAATTAAGCAAAGAATCATTGAGGCACTGGAGAATGTTATGCAAGACCTGCTACAGTGTGTTTGGCAGGAGCTGGATTACTGACTTGATGTGTATCATGTCACAGGTGGTGCGTATACTGTACATTTATGAAGTTGTTTTTTTTTTTTTTTTGTTAAAAGCAATTCACCCCAAGCAAGGCAGGAGTGCCATTGGTACACAAGGGGCTACAGAGAGTGTAAGGGAAAAGACTAGGTGTGTGTGTTGGGGGGGGGATGAGGAAAGGCTAAAAAGAATGGGAGTGAAGGCAACAGAAGATGTTGATTGAAATTTAAATTTTTGAAGATTATAGTTGTCAGGGAAGCAACTAAAAGGATGGGAGTTCCACTGTTGAGAACTGCGAGAGAAGCTGTTGGAGTAGAAGAGGTGGTTACATTTAACTGTTTCGACAGTAAAGGCTTTGTGAAATTGGTTATAATATCTACATCCCTTTGAATATTTTGTGCAGGCTTTGATAAACGTTTTATTGTTCAACATGAAGTCTATTTAATTTTGTTTTCCTGAGACATGTAGTTACTCAGATATTCACATTTTGAATGATGTCATTTTTCACCCTGTACTTTACTGCTTGCTTTGTCTGTATGTACTGTAATTATTTATAGGAACTAATTCACATTTATTGTACATTACTGATTGCTTTATATCAGTTTGCTTTGTTTATATGTATTATATGATACAAATGCACCAGGATTTCTTTCCTTCTTCAGTACATTTAATTTACTTTCATTTGAAGGTTACAATACAATATATATGAGCTTATAGTTTATTTCCAGCCTACTGTTACAATATTCTTTTTGCAAGCACAGAATCCTCTACAAAACCATGTTAAAATATTTCAATAAATATATGATATATACTAAAAAAATTTTTTCCACAAAATATACTTGTAAAATAGGGTGGCATCTTACGTGTGGTGTGTGTTTATGTGAAGGCAGATACAGTAATATTTAAGTCTAATATGAGAGATTTGACATTTTAAATATGATAGATGCCGGGATTAGGCTGCAGGCTAGAGTCAAGCTGGTAGGATTCCAACTGAATGTCTTTGTTTCCCTACAATTTTAGCTGGTAGGATTTTAATAGAATGTCTTTGTTCCCCCTTCCCCATTATAGCTGGAAAAATGGTTCCAAGTAAACATCTGGTATAGGTCAGATATAAATCAATCTATGTGATATTTTTTTTTTTTTTTACACCTGTTGCATGCACAGAGTTGTCTTTATTTTATATAGTCAGTTGACCAATTTTTATTGTTTGTTTATGTGTTTGTTAATTTCCTGTATTCAAGCGTCAGTTGTTATGTAGGGTAGTAAATTGTTGACTTCTGCTAATTATTAAACTGCTGGACATATTGGCAAAACTGCTTGGTTCATCTTTGATTTTAGAATCAATTTGTCCACTTTTCTCTGCTTATTTTCTATACCAAATTACAATGCACACTTTCCCTTCTGTTTTACCAAACAATTTACAGTACGTCATTTTAAGAGAAGCTTGCATATTCAAATGACAGATATTCACATACACCTTTGTTTGCAAAACTAGCCAAATTAAATAATATGAGCATTAAAAAAGGTGGGTCAAAATAGTAAGTATTACATGTTTACATAGATGAAATCACAAAAGAACAGTTTTGCTTGCTCTGTTTATATTTCTTCAGTTATATATATATATATATAAATTTCCTGTATGTATTCACAATTTTCTTTTGTTGTGCATGGTTTATTTCTCTTAGCATAAATTTTATTTTCCTATATGGAAATCACTATATTTTTACATTTTACTAATGTACAAATCTCATTGATTTGTTCAGATATTTATATTCAATTTTATTTATAGTGTCACATCTGCAACAAAAGCAATAAGATAAAGACAGTGAAAGGAAAACAACGGAAAACCGAAGTTTTTATAGTAAACAAAAAAGGGTTTTATTATAATTTTAGTGATTTGGTCAGTAGCTAAAAAGGAAAAAAAAAACATGATGGCTTACTGGCAAAAGGTTAGAAATACTTCAAAATAACTTTAGTCAGGAGTTGGTTTTTTTGTGGTATAGTTTGTCGGATCAGCAAGTGGTAGTAAATGATTTGCACCAAGTCAGATTTCAGCAACAACTGACTTTACCAGCCAACTCGCTTAATTTTGGTAACAACCAACAAATATGAATACCTGGATGAAAGAGCGGCACTTGTAAGGTCATCTGACCACATCAAATGGCCTAGAACTGAGAAGTTTCACTCATAAAAATGGGTTCTCTTAACAATGGTTAAATTTTAAAAAATTTTTCAAAATTACAGCATCTCTAAGAATCAAGGTTGGCATGGTATTCTTTTAAATTTGTCAGTACTTCTAATGACATTCTTACTGAATGATGCATTGATAATAGAATAAAATTTTAAACATCCTGCTGGTTTTCACACTCATTAGAAACAAAGAAAAGAATACTGAACTGTTATATAATATTAGTCTTCCTATAATGCAGTGAATGCTTGGACAATCCTCTCACAGATGAAGAGACTTTAAGCAACAAAATGTGGTTCAACAGAAGGATATTGAGAATAACTAGACTGAACATGTGAGCAAGAACAAAGTTTTACAGAAAATGGAAACAAAAAAGACAGTTGGAATTTCTAGGGCACATAATAAGGAAAGAGTGCTTAGAAAATTTGATAGTCACAAGGAGCAAATTAAAACCCTGCATAACCTACCTAAAGAGTTTGAACAAATGGATGGGGGAACAAAGTTTAGAAGAAATAACAAAAAGACTAAATTTATCAAGAGCTACAAAGGATAAAATTTTTGGAGAGCCACGATTGCCTTTGCCCAGAAGGGGCACAACACATAGAAGAATCTTATATAATTTGTTTAGATACTTCGTATTGGTGATTTTTCTTTTTTTAATTTTCTATACATATAATGGACAGCCTTTGACTTGCCTGATAAAATCTCACGACCCTGAATAGTTTATTGTAAATAGTTTTATTAAAAAATGGATATAAGCTGAAACTCACTAACCACATGAAGAAAAAAATCAACCTCACACCAATAATTAGCACATAAATTGTTTTATGAGAAAATCTGAAGTCAATTGCTGAAACCTGACAAGTGCACCAAATGATTACAAATGATTTGGCTATGAAACTCTGGAGTCGGATGCTGAATCAATCATTTAAGTAACAAGTTTTATATTTGTATTAATCCTTTATGTAAATATCCAGAAAATTCTATCAATGTTGGTTAATAGCAATTTTACTGTGGAAACATTGACTTGTTTCATAAAATCTGACCTACACATAAATATACCAAACCCCTTTTGTTATAAAGTTTGATTAATGCTCTTAGTTTTGGTTAATAATACTATAAGGAAACTCTGGAAAAAAAAGGTTGAGTGAAGAACAGGTTTAATCATATGGGAGACATGGATTAATAATACAGAATACTGTAGTTCACTGCAGCAGTGCATACGACTCCAATGCTACACTTTGCTACGCACTTTACGGCAACCGTTTCTATGAGCAGATGTTCTACTCATAGTGGATAGATGAGTTCATGTTCAACAATTAGTGCAGAGAAGGTTGATCGTCTTTCTAAACAACACCTTTCTCATTACAGATTGGAATAATCCTTGTAGCTATTGTGTCAGATCAGATATTCAGTCAGTATAAAATGAGAGATCAAAATTATTAACATTATCATTTAGTCTTTTTGATCATTTAATTGTTGAGTCCTTATCTTTTGATATCCCCTCGTATCATTTTTTTCTTTTTATGCATTGATAACCTTGTTATTACAACTGTTACCAAAATAATCATTAGATTGATTTTTTAGCTTTGAAGAAAAACTGATTGTGGTTGTCAGAGAAAAGTGTGATTTGATAACTGATTATGTAGACTATTGTCTTCATTTTAGCTGTTCTCACAATATTTCAGCTGTTGTATAGTCCTGGGCATGACTATAAACTACACTCAGCAACAAGGCCTCTGATTGGTAGATTGGAGGTTTTGAGGAGTGTAAAACCATCACTTAATTGCTATTGTTTCCAGATTCACCCTGATCCAGGATGGTAGCACCTGTTAGGGTTCCAGCTATGGGCAAATATTGACCCCCCCCCCCCAAACAAAAACAAATTGCTATGAAAGTATAAAAATACCAGCAATACATTTTTATATAAAAAAAAAAAAATTGACAACACATATTTATAGTAAAATTATCAACAATACATTTTATAGTAAAATGACCAATAATACGTTTTATCTGTAGTTGAAGGTATACAGTTGCATTCAAAATATATTCAGTTGAAGCCATAAATTGTGTTCAAAATATTTATATTTTAGCATTAAATAACCCATAGAAGTTGATGTGCCTCTAAAAATCAGCCAACATGAAAGAACTTTCATGACATTAATCCATATATCCTACATTCTTTGATTTCTTTAAAAAAAAAACAAAAAAAAAACTGAGTATCATCTACCATGTATTCAACTGTGAAAGCAGAATAACATGTATCATATTTTTATTACTTCAAAGCTCACAAGAAAATTAAATTTTGGCATTAAATAATCCATAAGGAGTTGTTATGCCATTAAACAAACCACCCAATTAACCAATCAGCTGTTATATCCTCTGGGCTTCATCATGTGCTCTTCATTCTGGGCAACCTTCAGGAAATTTTGAATTGAATCCTTTATTTAATTTATGATTGCTTGTGTTCTGCTGATCATGTCTTTGGATATCTCATTGAGTTCTTATTTAGTTATTGCTCTCCTCATTTTGACTGAAAACGAGTATGTACTACCCAGCCCAGGGATTGAGTTCACAATTGCTATGTCACCAAATTCATGAACCAATGCTTTAATACTCTAAGATATGCCTAAGGATTTAGTTATTGCTTGCCCTGTTTCCACTAAGTCTCGATACACACCGCCCAGCCCAATTAGTATGTCACAAAATTCAGGAACCAATGCGTTAATTCACTAGGCTATTGTACCATAGGCCAGTCCTGAAATGGAGAACTTGGAGCCTTAAACCTAATCTTCCTTCTGATGAAACTGCTGCTTTTACTGCTTGTCTGCACTCATTGAAGCTTTTTTCTACTGTGACTGCTGCTGCTGTTGAAGCCTTGCTGTCACTTTTCTTGTTCACTTTATTAGCAGCTCTCATATTACATTTATTTTTATGTTAAGCCTACTAAGTTCTTCATAACCTAACATAATAACTGATGTGGATAAGTTTTGACTTTACAGTAATTACATTTGTAATCTACAAAAATATATTGTAATAAAGTAAGTAGTGATTGTTGATTGTAGTACCAATTTTTCATATTGGATGGGGGTCAAGAGAGAATAAGAGGGCAAACAAACAAGACTTGCTTGTTACAATCTGACTACTCTTTGGTAATGTCTGATTTGTACTCTGATCAAATGCAGAAAAAAAGGGTAAACTTATTTTCACAGCTTTCAACTCTCACTCTATACTATGCTGTACAAAAAAAGTGATTGTTAGTCATCAGTAATGTAGACACACAACTTATAGAACAGGGCTATTATATGTATATAATGTAAATGTGTTTTTAGTACAAATAAAATGCTTGCAAAGTAGAAAGAAAACTTTGGAATGAATGCAAATTAAGTCTATTATATATATAATTCAGACCTTTAAAATAGCTTTTATATTTATAATTGTTTTATTCTTTTAAGTTACAAAATTCTTCCTATTTGAGCAGCATGTCTTCAATGTGAATTGATGCACATACAAACACACATTACTTGGCCTGAGGAATTATTGGTTTTCAGTTTTTGGATGTTTGTTAGTTGACCTTTGTCCCCGTGATACTAAATTTGGCAATTGATCAGTGTTAGTCAAGATGGCAGTTGTTTCCTGTATTACCCCCCACACTTGTCATATCTTCTTTTTAAACTTTTCTCTTTTTACGTCATAAATTATACTTTATAAAGTCTATGAAAGTGTCAGCATACAGCCAGTTTTATTTCATTGTTTCTTGTTGATTTTTTACCTTTTGGGAATTCAGTTTAATTTTTTATCTTATTTTAAGATAAGCTTCTTTTTTTTTTTTTTCCTCACATGACTGGCAGCCAATACACTGAACATCTACAACAGCGGTTCTCAACCTTTTGGGCCCAATGCATCCTTTTCATCATAAGTCAGATGTCATTCTCTCCACTTTTCAAAATTGTCTGACTCAAAAGGTGCATTTCAAATAATATGCATATATTACTGAAAATCTTCATTCTTTTCCATATACATTTACATGGATTATTTTTATCAAGGAGCTTTACAAATTGAATAACAATAGAAAATGTTGATGGATTTTTAAACTTGAATACACATACAGTAATTTGTTTCAATTCATAACTAATTATTAAATATATAAACTGAAACATACTCCAATAAACAAAGTTCAATAGAATGTCATGATATTGTGAATCAATAAACAAAATTCTGTAAATAAAAAAAAAAAAAAACAAATAAAAGAATCCCCCCCCCTCTCTCTCTCTGGTTGAGAATCCCTGCTGTACAAGCTGTGTCTTCTCCTGACTTTAATTTCTCTAAACAGTTAACATGTAATCTGAGAAATATTTTTTTTCTCTCTGAATAGTTGCAAGGTCCTTTAATAATTATCAATGTAGAAGATAAAATCATTGAACTGTTTGGATTATAGTTGTGGCTCTCTGTTCATTTCACACAAAAAGTGTTTTAGGAATGACCTGTTTTTTTTTTTTTTTTTTTTTTTACACTTTCTCCTTACTGGACCTTTCAATAAATGTTTCATTTGCCACCGCCAATGCTGGATGGAGAAGAGGACAGTGAAGTCAGAAATTCTTTACTGTTAGTACCATGTAATCCCTCCTACTATTTGTCTTATAGTAGGAAGAGAAACATGTTACAAAGTCACTTCGTTAAACTTGAATAAAAATAAAATCTACCAATATCATTTGAGATCATGGAACCAACCAACCATGTCTTAGAGAAAGATGACTCATCGTCTGTTTATGGAAACAATTTCTATATATGGAAATTGAAACTTGAGAATCCTTTATCTACAATTCATGATACCAGAAGTTTCAGTTTTTTTTTTTTTTTATTTATTTTTTATTTTGAAATACAGGCTATTTAATTTGTATATAGCTTCTATAAAATGGGGCAGCTTGAGAATGAAACCCAAACATAAATATGATATCTATTTACATTTCATAACATAGCTTATGCATATACCTTGAAGGTTGTTTTACATAAATAACATATACCACGAAAGTCGTTTTATATAAAATTTTTAATGTTGTGTACATAGATACAGTTAATGACACTAGTCATGTAATGCTTACACAGATTTTTAAGTGGTGAAATTAGGATTTTGCATAAAAATGTTTTTGTACTTTCTGTACATGTACAAAAAAAACATGATCACAACTTACAAAAAATATAAGTGCAACACCAGACACTACTTCTACTTAAGGTGTGAGAAACTAGAGGGAGAGTGTACATAAGTGATGAAATCACTGTGAGTGTGAGAAGGAAAATTCTGTAAGCTATCAATCTCTACCAACAATGTTGGGTTTTGATTAAAATGTTACAATACACACAGGTATAGTATTTGTATAAAAACAACACATGGATTCTGATTACAGTTAAATGTAATGAAAACTGAAAAAAGTCAGCATTTGCAATGCAATAATCATGCTATGGGCAGCCATGTTGCTTTCTGAAATTTTCCACTTCTTTCATGTCAGCTCCTGAAAAAAAAACTTTTGGAATTTCAGATAAAGGATACTCAATCTGTACTTATTTACACACAGACTATTGTTCTCAGGTTTGTTGCTGTTATCACAATTTTTATGTAGATTTACAGAAGCCATTTCTTTGTAGAAACCATTTCTAATATAATTTATAGAAACACTTTTTCTATATAGAAATTGAATCTTATTAATATTTATTTACTTGCAGACTATTGTCCTAATTTTTGTTGCTGTTATCACAATGTTTTGGCCATTGTGCCCTCCAGCATTCATCAGGTTTTTGTTGATCTGGATGCTCTTCAGGGAATTTCAAACTGAACCCTTTATCTAATCTATGGGGGTAGATTGTTCCTGTTCTGCTGAACATGTCTAGGGATATCTTGTTCTTTATTTAGTACTGCTCAGTTATTGCTCACCGTGTTTCTACTGAGTTCAAGTACACACTACTCAGTCCAGGGATTGAACTCACAATTACTATATCACAAAATTCATGACTGAATGGTTTAATCTTATTAATACTTTCTTTCTTGACATTTGGAAATTCTAACTGGAAGTAGGAAAGAGTCCAATAATTTCTAAGTTTGTTTGCTACTTTTACTCTTTTTAATTATATTTTTGGGATGATGTATTTTTAGTAATCAATGTTTGTTTGTTTTTTTTTCCAGGCAGGGGACTAGCATTCTCATTTTTGTCTGATCAGAATATTTTAATCAAGAGCAATCCATATGCATATAGTAACTTTTAAGAATCTGAAACTAAACCCTTCAATAACAGTTTGGTATTTTGTCCTCATTGATTTCTGTCATGTCTAGTATGTTTCTAAGGAACTGAACTTGCAACTCCACCCTCATCATGATGACAGTTCTCCTTCATTTAGCATGTGTTTTCCTGTACTGTTTAACCCTAAAAGTTGAACTCCTGATTCTGACAAAGAGAAAGACTGAACAGGAATTTGTCAAGAATATATCCATTGAATGATTCTTAATGTCTGCTTGATATTTACTAAGTTGAGTATAGCACAAGTTCAAATGGAAAAAGAAAATGTGAAAAGACAGTGTGGAGGGTCTGTTTTATTGGTTGATTTTGTTTTTTATGATTTATCAACCTTTTGCAGGTTACTTAAAGCCAGAAAATACTTTTGGATTGTAAGAATTTTTGACAGATAATGACTTATTGAAACTAATTAACCCATAGCTGGAGGGAGAAGAGGTGGAGTCCTAACTTTCTCAAGGATATTTGTGTGTAAGTGAATATAGCATATCTGAGTGGAATTTGAACTTGGCTCTCTGATTTTACAATTCCGAACTGTTATCCATTATACTACCTGCACATCTAAGCTTTCAGCACCTGGTATTCCCAAGCAGTTACTGATCTAGATACTGATCAGGTTCAATGTTGCTTAACTTTGTTGATTTTATGAGAATTGGTGTTTCAATGTGATATGTCTGAGGAGGGTCTATGTTTCTCTATATTGTATAGGAGCATATAAAGAAACATTAACAGGTGAAAGATTTGTCATCAGTGTTGTGATTTGAGGGGTTGAATGGGAGCAAAGAAAAAAAAGCATGATTTCCTTGCCATTTGTAAAGATATTTCTTCCATGTTTGGGCTGGAGCTGCACAATTCCCACTTTTCTAATCAACTCTAAGTTCAATCATTATCTATCCTCCATATCTTCTTCACGTTCTACTTCCTCCGCTTACATTCTTATCACACACTTCATTCAGCAATCTGCTATTTTGAGTGGCTCTTTTGGTCTTGTATTGGCTTAACATTAGTTTAAAAAAGGAGTAAAAGCATTAGAAGAAAGTTTGAAAAACTATAGGAAATGGACGCTTGTAAAATGTACAAAAATTTAAAATTTGGTATATAAAATGTATAATGTATGGGTGGGGAATAGACATAATTGTTTATGGAGAAAGGAGCATGAGAAATGGGGGGGGGGCTGGGTGAAAAGAAACTGAAGAACATTATGTGATGTTAGTAAATAAAGAAAAAAAAAATACATGAAACTGAATGCTGTCAACAAAATTTACATTGACCTGAATGTAGATAAACATTTATATAAACTGATATCACAGGTAGAATTTATTATGCAATTATATCAAAAATTTCATTTTATTTTCATTTCATGTGATATATTGGAACAGTGAATTTGGCAGTAATATGAAGGTAGATTATTCTCATCCCATTGTTCATGTCTATGGATATCTCGTCATTTTTAGTACTGCTCTGCTATTAATGACACTAGTCATGTAATGTTTACACAGATTTTTAAGTGGTGAAATTAGGATTTTGCATAAAAATGTTTTTGTACTTTCTGTATATGTACAAAAAAAACATGATCACTACTTACAAAAAATATATAAGTGCAACACCAGACACTACTTCTACTTAAGGTGTGAGAAACTAGAGGGAGAGTGTACATAAGTGATGAAATCACTGTGAGTGTGAGAAGGAAAATTCTGTAAGCTATCAATCTCTACCAACAATGTTGGGTTTTGATTAAAATGTTACAATACACACAAGTAGCAACTTGCTGTTGCCTCCAAGTTTGTTCGTATTACCTGACCCAGGGATTGAACTTAAAATCACTTGGTAAACCAATGCTTTCATCTGCAGGGCTATTAGCAACAAGAGAATTTGGCACACACAGGGCATGATTTAGGCAAGAGAGGCAAAGGTAAACAGCAATTAACCTACTTAACAAGTTTGTGTAAATGGATAGCAGAACAGGAAGTTATTCATTCCGGGTGTGGGGGGCAGATTGTTCTTCTACTAATGCCCATATCCAAGAATATCTTGTCTTGTTCTTATTTAGTACTGCTCAGTTGTTGCTCATCCTGTTTTCATTGAATCTAAGTCTGTACTACCTGGCTCACAGATTGAACTTAAAATTACTATGTCACTTTTACTATGTTTGACATACAGTTTGAAATTTCCCAAAAGTTATTTGCAGGGTACAAAGGTCAAAATCTGATAACTACAAAGATGAGGACATTAGCCTGAATGTAAATAACTTTGATTTTGATGCATTGGCTCCAGTGGTGCCACACAAAATGGATGATGTAAATCCTTTTTTTGATTTGTGTGTATTGACTTAGATGAACACTGTGATATGAAACCAACTGATTATTAAAGACAAGACATTGCTCTATAAGGTGTCATTTTTATTTTTGTTAAGAGTTGAATTTCTCTGGTAGTTCATCCACTAAAGTTTTCAACTTTGAAATTTTTTGTGAAAAGCAACTAAAAATTCTTATCTAAGCTCCTCCAATTGATAATTTCTTTTCTTTTTTTTTTTTCTTTAAGATGGAACTATTTTGATATGTGTAGAGATACATAACTCCGAGTGCAACAATTTTGAAAAACACCCCTACAAAATTCTCAGCTTTCAAAATGTGGAAAAGTCCCTGTTGTTCAAATAGTGACATAATTTAAAGAGACAGGGAATGAAAACTTAGGATCACACATGAAAACTTTTTCTACTTTGTCATACATTTTTCCCCTAAAATTGTTCTTGATATATAAAAATTTATGTCATATGTGTGTGTTTTATTGAAGATGATTGATAAGGTACTGTGATTAAGCTTTTTTAATTTTTCTTTCATTCATATAAGTGTTTTTTTTTTGTTTTTTTTTCTGGACATAAGTTTGTAAAAACTGTTCAAATATTCTATTATCCAATCACTTTTTGCTATTCTATTAGCCATTAAAAAGGATTTTTTATTTTATTTTATTTTTTTATTTTATTTTATTTTTTTAAGGAAAAGGGCACAAGAGGATGAATTCTTGTGTGCTTTCTTTAGTTAATTTTTTTATAAATACTATTTTATATCTAAGTGGGCATTCACTCTTAAAATTAAGGTGGCAAAAGTTTCAGCTAGTGAGTTTTTATATAATGAAGTGGTCAAATGTTTTATTACTGAATTCTGCAAGAATGTCTGACAATGGGAGTTTATTTTTTTGACTAATTTCATAGGTAAAGTTTATTATAGGTATAATTTTATCTTGGTAGTAGTTCTTATTTATGTTATTTATGAATTACTTTTTAAAAAAATGTATTCCTTTATTCAGAATAAAATAACTCATTTTGTATCAAGATTTCTTGTAATAATCTGAATAGATCTATTAGAAAAGTTTAAATATCTACATTTGATATTAGTTGGAACATTTGGTCAAATCTCTCCCCATCACTGCTTTTTCCTTTTGTAATCTTTTCTTTTTTTTACCCTTTTCTGTCTAACTGGAGGATTTCTGATATTTTTAGCCTTATCAAATGTTCACTGTGATCTTCATGTGTCGTTATAAGTGAGGAAAGCTCAAGTCTCTTGTTTCAAATGATGATTCCTTCCGAAATGTCACTCTGTTGAATTCAGTATTGGTTTTGTTATCCAGTTTAAGTTGAAGGCGGTAGGTGAGTGGGGGTTGCCAATAGCAACAGAAACCATCAACTAAGAGGTTGGCACTCTGCCTCCCTTCCTCAAATGACCTTTCCTTGCTTGGAAATTACTTCAGGCTCTGCTTGCCTCCGCAAGTCTGTTGGTACAGTGGAGAATAAAGACAAGGAAATGGGGCTACCTAATCTGTCACATGCTGAAGATTAGCAATCACTATTTTATTGTGGATGTGTGATTTACAAAAGATATTAGTATTGAGGGTAAAAATATTTGTCTATGCTACCATTTACAACTCAAATAAAACAGCTTACTAAACAGAATAAGCATTGACTAAAATAGTGATGCAATTTCAATATTTGTCTATATCTCTGAGATGAGGTATTATGATTATTTACATTATTCAGACTGTTATCCTCATCTTCATTGCCATATTCACAACGTTTTAGCTGTTATTTCCCTTTAGCTCAACTTCAAGGGAAATAACTGAGACATCCGGGAGAGGCATGGCACATAGAATAGAACACTCCATCTCAGTGGATGAAATAAAAGGTTTGGTTTGAAATTCCAATCACCTGAAGAGGGTCGGAGCTTACAATGACCGAAATGTTGTGAATATGGAAATGAAGATGATGATAATTCTGAATAATGTAAATGATGCAATCTCATAATATTTTGACAAGTACAGTTGCGGGCTCATTGAACAATAAGATCACCATAATTGAACTATTGTTCTTACTTTATCTACTGTTAATTGGAATTAGGCTGAATATAATGGCTTAATAGAGGCAAGATTATCTTATCTAAATTATTAGTTATTAGGTTTTCTTTGAATTCATTCTTCACCACTGTAATTATCAGCATTGTATGCCTGTTTATCAGTTCCACTTAGTCAACTGTTTTATTAAAGTTCTAATCTTCCTTCAGGACCATGTGACTGGTGAATGGTACTCGAACCAAATATTTAATATGCATGCAAAATAATGTATAATATTTTATACATGCTTTCCAGTGTGCTCTCACTCACTTTAACTGTTACACATGAAATGTTAAAATATCAGCTTAGTTAAAATGCCGGGATATAGCTATATCTTTTCTACCTTGTTGACAATGCTTGGTTTTTGATAATGACTGGTACTTTAAAAAGTACCTGAACAAAACTGAAGAAAGCTGAACTTCAAACAGTATATCCACAATATCAATCCAGATATAAGCATCTTATTCAAAAATTGGAAAGTGCAATAAAAAGTTAAACAGACTTTGTCAGTTGAATTAAGCAAAACTTGCTGGTAGATGATTTGTTATAGGTAAATATTGTGTGTTAATGGTAGAAAGGAGATATTGCTTTGCTTACTTTAAGGCATTCATCTTGGCTTCATATTAGTCTAGCTATACTGCAAAGAATACATATGGGTGTTTCAGAAATAGGTCCATGTGCAACATCAACACAATACTTATCAGCATTGTATGCATGTTTATCAATTCCATTTAGTCAACTGTTTTATTAAAGTTTTTTTTTTCCTCCAGGACCCTGTACCTGAAAAATGGTAGTTAAACCAAAAATTTAGTATTTAGAGTGTGGAGACAGGGATATCCTTGAGGCTGGAGGCCAGTGTTATTTTAATCGTGAAGTTTTGTTAAATAACACTCATAGAAATATTGCAATATTTAAAAGCAAAGAACCCCACTTATTCAGGAAGAAATGTTCAAGAGATTCTGGTAGAAAAAGTTAAATAATATTGGATTATAAATAAAATGATGAGTAGTCTAAAAGCATGCTGGACATTTCAGTGGATTCATTTACAAGAGAGATGCAAGTTTGAACTTTGCCTTAAAGCAATTCTCAAATGCACAGGATGGTAGACAGACTTCTTTGTGCTGTGTCTCCCCAAGATGCAGGCAATCATGGCTTTCTACAACTTCCTGTCCCTTGTAGCTTTCAATAAACTTTGTCTTTCTGTTATTTCTCTTAAGCCACCTTCTGCCATACACTTATTAAATCTCTTTAAGTATGTTATGCATTGTCTTCCTCTGTACTCCTTGTCTTCTATTTGTCCTGTGAGTATCAGATTTTCCAAGCCTTCCTACCTAGAAACCTCAACTGTCTCTTTCTAATGTTAAGTATTAGTTTCCTTTTTGTTTCCATTTTCTCCAAAATTTTCTTTGTTACTCACATGTTCAGTCCACTGTATCCTCAGCATCCTTCTGTGAAACCACATTTCTGTTGCTTCAAGTCTCCTCTTCACCTTTGAGGAGATTGTCCAGCACTCCCTGCCATAGAGGAGGACAGATATCACATAGCAGTTTAGTACCTTTTTCCTTCTTTCTAACCAAATGTTCCTATTTCTTAGTACTCTGCTTAGCTTTTGGAATGCTTCCTTGGCTATTCCAATATGCCTTTGAATTTCAGTGTCACACTTTCTGTTTTCTGTTAAAACACTTCCCAGATATTTAAATTTTTGCACTTGTTTAATTTTGGTATATCTGATTTGCAATTCATACCTTTGCTAACAACCATGCATTCTGTCTTCTTGCAATTGATGTTTATTCCTTTCTTCTTGCTTTCCTTCACTACCTTCAGTTGGATTTGAGATTGTGGCCGCCAATAGTAAATCATGTTAGGACTTCTAGTTCTCTCAAATTTGTGTGTGTGAGATATCTAATGATGGGGTCTCAAGCCTTGAATAATAGCAACATTTCTAAAGATGATGTCGCTGTAAAACACTCTGTATACTACTACCATGAGTGCTTGAGTTGGGTGACAAACAGAGCATCGCACCTTGTAAAACCTTGCCTCAAATCATTATGACAAGGGATACTCTGTCAGCAGACCTACCTTTCTTTGTGTGAGATTAATCATAGTCCTGCCTTACAAAAAAATCCAGATATGTATGTATATTATATGTGAATTAATAAGAAATATTGTCTTATGAAAAAAACTCAAATTCATGTAAAGAATGTAGGGTAATTTTTTATTTAAATTTTTTTTTTTTTTTTTTTTCTTTTTTGAGGAAGTTTTAGAAAGTTATAACTACCCATGTCCTGAAGGAATGTGGCACATAGAAGAAAAGTAAAAGTTTTGTTACAAAAAAAACAACAATGCAATATAGAGTAAATTGCCTTTTGAAAAAATTTGTAGGAAACCATCGCATTTAACTTAGTGAATTTAACCCACACTGAGTGCCACCACACTTTTGGCAGTGTGCAAGACTAAGCTAAGCTTAATAAATAATGTGGTTAGCGAGCTAGCCAAGAAAATGTTTGTCGTTTGATATTGTAATCTTTGTTTGGTTTTAAAAAGAAATAAATTGGAATCTATTTTAATCTTAATTTTGCTTCTCATATGATCACTGAAGCTAAATAATGTCAAGCCTGGTCAGTACCTAGATTGGTGACCACTTTGGAATACCAGGTGCTATATGCTTGGATGTACAGGTGGTGTAATAGCTAATGGCTTGAGATATGAATTCTGAGAGCAGAGTTCCAATTTCAGTCAGGTTCGTTATATTTACTCATGAGCAAATATTCTTAGTTAGTAAGACGTGTATTGGTAAAATCATTATCTACAAAAAAATTTTGCAATCTAAAAATATTTTCTGGCTTTAAAGAACCTGCAAAAGTTTAAACCATAAAAAAACAAATCTTAATTTGAAAGACATCAATTAAAAAAAAAAAAAAAACAAGCATCTGGTATGTTTCCCTTACAGGGAAAATTTTAATCAAATACCAGCTCACTTTTATAAAATTGGCTTGGAAAATAAGATTTTACTTTAATTATATTTTATAGAGATAGGGTTGGGCATTTAGTTTGTAGCAACAAAATGATATTTTAATGAACTTACTTTTTTATATTTAATTTCTTAAAAAAAAATTTACTAATTTAAATAAGGCTATTTTTTCTACTCCATTTTTCCTTGTCTAACATTTTACACCTGCTGATCTTTGTAGCCTCATCTTCAACTCCGTTTTAGCCATTTTGTTACAACACCAACAAACTTCAGATAGAAATGTCATTGAAGGGTTTTATTTTTGAAGAGACCTGCAGTTAGCTATCCTGGTTAAAGCACTTTAGAAATAAGGTATTTGATGGAATAGAGCAAAAAGTTTTGTTTATGGTAGCAAAAAGTAAATGCTGGCTTAAGGAAAGTTTCCATTTCTCATCTGGTCAAGCTAGAGATTTTTAATAGTTGACTTGGAGAAAACTTTTTCTTATTGTGTCTGATATAGAATTTAGATTTCAGAAAATGTTTTCTGCTTTTGCATAAGATAGTCTGACTCACTGAAATTTGTATAATGACTCACATGCCCAAGCTGTTGTTTCAGTCTATAAATTTGTGGTTGGATTTTATCAGTAATTGATAGAGGGGCAAACAAATCCTAAACTTTTTACTATAAAAAATTATCCAAGGTCTGTGTGCTAAAGAGAAAGGACATCAGGGAGAGGGTGGCTATAAAGGGGTGGATGAGTTGTTTGAGGAAGTGTTGTCCATTCAAGAAAAATAAACAATAACATACAAAATAAATTAAAATGTGTGAATAATTTCATTTGTATAAAAGTTCTATCTATAAAAAGACAGTGAACCATTTTTCTTTTATTTAATGAAGGTAGATGTTTCTTTGTCTTCATTCTACTTCATATTGTCATATTTATTCCTTTTTTTTCTTTTTAACAAAAACTTAATACTGGAAAAATATATAGACAGAATTTTAGCCCCCACCCCAATTCTTTGCATGACATTTTAGCCAAATTTTAGGTTCACTAAAATTTTTTTTTTACAAAAATGGAGAAATAGATTGATTTTGCATGTGTGATATACATACTTTTTATTTTATTTTGGAAGGATTTTTATTTTTTCACCTGTTTGAGTTGCTATTTCTGGTTTTTATTTTATTAAACAGTGAAAGTCCTACAAAAGAAAAATAGTACCTCTGATAGGAATTGAACCTGCATCCATTGTTTTTTCCTTTCCCTGATAGAAAAGGTCATGCAGGTTTGATTCCTATTTGGCACAATTTTTCTTTTGTAGGACGTTTCAATTTCGGCCTGTTTTTAATTTCATTGTCTAATAAAATAAAATCCCTGGATAGCAGCTCAAACATGTGCACTGCTAAAAATAATATAAATATATATATATATATATATATATATATATATATATATATATATATATATATATATATATATATATATACACACACACAATAGAAAAAATTCTTCTTGATACAAACATTGAACTCTGTTCAGCTAAAGGGTTGCTTAAAATTTTCCCACAGCTTCAAATATTTTTTGCCAATCAGATTTATTTTAATTGTCAGGAAATTCTATAAGGTCACTAGAATCGATCAATTTGATCCAAGTAATCCTGAAAGTATTTACTGCCCTCTCATTCATTTACTGGATGCTAATCGCCTGCTGCAATAAAAACAAATAGATAAATGAACATGTTGGTCTTATCCGCCCAAACAATAGATTAATTTATGCCTGAAAACACAATGATCTGTCTGCGTTTGATGAGTAATGTATATTCTCTGCACTTGAAAAGCTGCAATGATTTTGTTCAGCTTTTGTGTAACAGTTGCTTATAACCAAGGAGAAGGGTGATTATCTGTCATTAAGTTGGTCTTCTTGATTTGATTTCATGTGGAAGAGTGGTTGAATCCTGGGCTGAGGATATTTTATTTTAAACTTGTATCTCATATCCTGGGAAGAGCTGATCTGAAATTTTGGTTATATATGCTTCATGACAAAGCTACATCCATATCATCCATGGTTCTTGGGATATGGTCAGCACCCTACTTTTTACTGAAACTGAACTAAACAAGACTATATATGTCTTGGCTTCAGTCTATGACAATGCTGCTGAGCTGTATCATTTAAAATCACTAGGAAAAAATTAAAAAAGGATTAAGAGAAATATCAAAAGAATTTGCTGATAAACTCAATTTAAATTAATCCCTGGTTTAAAAAAAAAAAAAAATGCACCCATTGTCAAATAAAATTAACAGCATTAGCTGAGTTTTCTGAAAGTACTTCAACATCAGCTGAAGACCAGTCACAGACTTCTAGCATTTTTGTAGATATTGAAAATGAATTGCAACTTCTTGATGAGTCGCTGTCAATGATTGATGAATCAACAATTCAAGCATCAGATGTGTGTCTGTGTTTGCACAATACAGAAAAATATGAATCTGATGGTTATGGAGGCTCATCTTGGTACACTGACTCAAGATGAACAAAATCATTTAATGGATTACCACCAATGTATAGCTGCTGTTACATGCAATGAAACAACATCTAACTGCTACTTGGGTGAATGCTTAACTTTTAGCGATTTGATGGAGGATTTTGTTTTATATATAGAAGAAATTCTAAATAAAAATTTATTTGATAATTTTTATTTACAAGCAGTGGCTGTCAACTTAAACGGTATCTCAATGTACAGAAGAATTTATTGAAACATTTTGCGCAGGGCTTCAAACCTTGAAAAAGCATGATTTCATTGCCAAAGAACAATCAAAATTTTGTCCTAATAAGAAAAGTTCTTTGATAATGAAGTCATAGTTATTGCAGATTGTGATAAGAATTATTTATTTTTCAGGATGCTGCACAAAGCTTCCACTGGAATAATTTTCAAGCCACATTACAACCATTTGTCTGTTATTACAGAAATGACAAAAAGCTGGAGCATATTTAATTAATATTGTAATTATATCATTGTCTCAAGCATGACATAGTAGCTGTCCATTTGTTCCAAAGATAACTTGTAGAAGTACTGAAAAAAAAATCTTAATTTTATAATAAAAAAAATCTGATTTATTTCTCTGGTGCTGCTTCACATCATAAAAAATTTATCAATTTGTGCAACCATAAGGCTGACTTTGGTACTGATACAGTTGCACTTTTTTGCTACGTCTCATGGGAAATGACCATGTGATGGGTTAAGTGGCACTATTAAGAGATGAGCAGCAAAAGCAAGCCTGCAGCAACCTTGTAATAAACAAATAACGACATCAAGATAGTTGTTTGATTATGCAAGAAAAAAACATTTCAGGCATAAATATTTTTTATTCCTCAACAAATGAATGGACAAATGAAGCAGAAATCTTAGAAAATAGATTAAAAAATGCCTCAATAATTACAGGAACTAAAAACTACATAGTTTTATTCTTATGTCTCAGAAAAGGGTAGAAGTATAAACAGTGCCAACTCGAGATGAAAGAAAAGTAGTTAAAATTATAAAATGGGACAATATAGAGCTTGAAAAGATTGAGATTTGTTACATGATAGGAATTGGTGGTTAGGGTATGTTTGAAAAATATCTTGATAATGAAAAGGTAAAATTGACATTTATACAATTGAATGGTCGTTCCCCATTTTTCTGTTATTCATTACATTCAGATATATTAATTTTAAATTATTGATATTCTTAATTTTGTCGATCCAATAACCCTACACTGGAAGAACTTAAACCTTTGAAAATTGAGATGGTAAAAGCCTCAAATATTGTAGGAAAGAGAATTTCTTGAAATAATCTTAAATAAAGATACAATCAATGGTGGTCATCACAAAAAATTTGAGTGAAAAAGTGGTTTGCATAACCAAATTTTTATTTTCTATTTAAACATGTATTCCAACAAGCAGAAAAATAAGTTTGCTTGTTAATCTCTTTGTCAATGTTTTTTTTTTTTTTTTTTTTTTTTTTTTTAAATATTCATTTTGATGTGTCAGTTTTTCAGATCAAAATTTAATTTTTTTTAAGTATAAAGGAAATGAAAGTTTGATTGTTTTGTACATTTAATGTATCATGTCAAGTGTTAAAAATTTGTTAACAATTAACATCATTTGTTACATATTTTATTTTCATATTATTTTATGTTATCTTAACATTAATTCATGACACCTTTTTAAAAAATTTTCATTGTCACTTTTTCATATAAAAATCTATTTGTTGTATAATAAAAATGTGAACAAAACTGTAGTAATGGAATGTCCCACACTCCCTATTGTCCCATGTGGACTGACTATATCAGTCACTATATATAGTGAGCACAGGGGGGTTGCTTTGGGCATTACTAGCCTGCCACCCAATTCCCTGTCTTTCAGTAGTGTATTCTCTTTTACATTAAACCTCTCTTTCATCTATGTGCGTGTTGCTGTTCCTTCACTTGAGTACCACCTTTGTCTGTTTGTAACCTCTTTAAGGATACAACAAAAACCAAAAATAAAGTTGTTTATTTTCCACCAAATTGGTCAGCATTTCATCACAAATAACACAAATTCTGTTGAATTTTAGGATTATAGTTCTTATGGGAATATTAGTCAACATTCTTTCTAAAAAGATACAACTTGTCCCTATTGGGAGATCTGAAAATGTTAGCATTCAAAATTTTGAATATGGTGCAACTTAGTAAAACCCTTGTTAAGTCAGGCCACAGTCAAAAGTCCACCACAAAATTTTGTACATAAAGGCAGATATATTTGTCAAATAAAAGAAAAAAAATTAAAGATAAACTTTATAAGAAATTAAATGTCAAAGGTTATGATCAAATTATTTGACATTTAAACAAAAAAATAAATAAATCAACTTTTAGATCAATCCAAGTACTTTAAAATGGTATATAATTTGTAGATTAAAACCAACTGAGATATTGATATTTAAACTTTGTGACTATTTAAAAAAAATCATCTTTTTGCTAAAAGGTCAAAGTATTTTGGGCACCCTCTGAGATAGAGATGTAAAATAGGTACTATTCAATTTCTATCATGAAGCTCTATAAGTGTACAAATTTGAAAAAAATCTGTGTCAGTGATGGTCACACTCTTGTTTTTTTTTTTTTTTTTTTTGACTTGGAATAACTTGGAAGGCCAAGAGAACACATTTCTTGAAATGGGTTTAAAAACATCAATTGTAAGGATTCTAGTTGGAATAAATCATGAAATAATGATTTTCTAAGTGTAGCTTAGATGTGGTACAAGGCTGACAGTATGGGGTACCCCATGAGGATTGAACTCACTACTCGGTTGTAATTGTTCTAGTGAGACAAACTTACAATTTCAGTGTCAAGGGGCCCAATCATGAAATAAGAACTTCAGAGTTATATCCATTTCTTGTTTTGCTATTTGAAAAGGGATTTGAGTGGCATCTACAACTCAAATTGTTTGAAATTTGATAAAAATCAACAAAAGGTTTCAAAGAAACTTGAATTTTTATTAATCTTGTAATTGAAAAACAAAAGATCTTGATAGAATGGAAGTTTTAATTGAGAATTTATTCAAGTGTTCTGAAAATTCTTTTGTTTTGATAAGTTTGATAGCTTTATTTATAAAAACTGTTATGTCAGTCATTAATGAGCTGTCATTATTGCTGAAATCTTTACTAAGTTTAGTTTAACCTTTTAGCATTTGGTCAAAGTCTGATTGTTTGCATGACTTCCTGCATTATTTGTGATGATATATTATGGCAGGTTAGGGTGGGGTTGTACATTGAGAGATGATATTTACAGGGCAGATTTGGGAGGGTTGAATGCTAAAGAGTTCATCTGACACAAGATGAAATGAAAAAGCAATGTGTAGAAGGAAGATTGTTACACTTTCCTTTTTAAAGAACGTCAGTCTGCTTTGAAAATCAGTATTTGAAATTCTGGTCTTTGATCAAGCCTTAATAAAAGACATCAGTTGCAAAAATAAAGGGTAATTCTTTCAGTCCAATTTGTTTTTGGTCTGTCATTTCTGATCAGAAATATATGCAACTTTAGTTTTAGTCAGACTGCAAAACCCAAATGGAGATCATTGCTGGTCTGTCTTTGAAAAACAATTTGAACTTTGAACACTGATAACTTTTTTTTTTTTTTTTTTTTCTCCTTAATATAATCTCAAGAATTGGTGGTTAATATGCTATGAACCAGGCTTTTGACATCTATTAATAGGTTCTGTTGTCAAGGATTTTAGAATTTCACTTGTTGTTCATAAAATCTTTCCTGTCAATTGGTTACTTGTTAGAATAGGGCTTACAGCCATATCATGTTGAAACACTGATTCCTGTATGGTCGCTGAAGTTAAGCAATATCGAGCCTCATCAGTATCTAGATGGGTGACTGCTTAGGAATACTAGGTACTGTAAGCTTGGATGTGCAGTTAATGTAATGGATAATGGCTCAGAATTGTTAATCGGAGAGCTGAGTTTCAATTCCAGTTGGGTTTGTTTACATTCACTTATGTGCAAATAACCTTAGGAAATATATGAATCCACTTTGGTCTTCATTTACAGTCAAGACTATATATTTAACTAAAACCAAGAATTTTCACTTGCTTCTGCAGCAAATCTGACTTTCAAGCCTTGAATTAAATGACATGAAAATGTTTTTTCCATTGATTAAGTCTTGTTATTAAGTTTCATAAATTTGTTTATAAAACCCTGTTGATATAAAGTGAATGTTATCCCAGTGCTGGTGGTTTAATTGTCAAAACTTGTATTTCTGCTTAAAAAAATCTGAGAAGAGGCTAAAAAACAGCAATGCCTCGGTCTAAATATTTTGAAAAATTTCTTTATAGAACACGTGAAATAAAACCTATTGTCTTCTCTACTTGTGTGTTTGCTTCTTTATCTCTAAATATGCAGAATTTTTTTCTGGGGCAACAAAAGGACTTAAGAGATATGGCTCCATAGGTAAATGGTGATAATGCCATGGAATGAATTTCTGAGTAATGAGGAAATTTTAAGGAAAATAGAAATGGAAAATATACATATACTTAGAATCAGAAAGAGGTAAATGAAATTTCTAAGACAGAATGGGGAAAGAGACTTGCAGAATTTGACACTCACAGGACCTATTGAATGCAAGAGACACAGAGAAAGACAGCGAGTACATAATGTGCTTGTGTAAATGGATTGTATAACAGATTGGGAGGATAGTGAAAAGACAGACCTTGTGATGAGCTATGAAAACTTTTTTATACACATACAAAAAAGCGTTAAAAATTGATTTTTGTTTTTAATATTGTTTATTGTAAAAAGCTTGCTTTGTGTGCTTTGTACTTCTTTCAAAAATAATTTAATTAATGACCTTTTTAAAGATGTCTTTTATCACACATCTGGTCCTCTCATGGCACACTGTCTGAAAATTGTTGCAGCATAGGATAGCATTGGTAGTTTGGTGGATAACAGGAAAAACTTTTTAGTTGTATTAATTTTTTCCTCTTTCTTCTCTCTATAAGATTAGGTCTTACATTTGAAAGCACAAAATAAAATGACTCCAGTTATTTAGTAAATTGCTTATTGGGTTTATTTAAAGATTTGATTTTAAATTGGTTTTGCAATGAAGTATGAAATATTTTGCAAAAACTCCATTTTTTTTTTTTTTTTTTTTTTTTTTTTTTTCTAACAAGATTTGTTTTGTTGTGGTGTTTTTCAAACGTATTTTATGCAGCAGTTGTTTTTAATTTTATTGGAATTTACTAGATTTATTTTAATCTGACATAAGGTCACAAAAGTGGAGCACTGACATCATATCATTGGTTTGCTAATCGATCATTATTCCGTGGCAAGGCAAAAATGGAGGTTGTATTATAACACAAGTACACATTTTCAGAAATTTTTACTTGCTGTTTCAAATAAGTGTTTTAATATCTTTGAAACAGCAAGATTGCAAATACACTCAGCACAATCATCAATCAATTCAAGCCATATAATAATTATCAATTTCTATTTATTTATATATTTCTTGCCCAATCTGTCATGAGAAGGGTGTTAAATCAACTTAGTAAATTTATGAGTGATTACTTCCTTTTAGTCATTTTAATAATCTATACAAAGAAAATATTTATCTGCAGTTAAACAAAATTAGTTCCTGAGCAAAATGAACCATTAATCAGTTCCTTTATTCCTAGCTTTCTTAGATTGCAGTCTTATTTGTTCAAGCCTTTCATATGAGGCACTCTAATACGTTTGTCTATTAAGTGAATATTTTGCTTCAAATTGGTCTTGAAATTGGTCATTGCCATCTTTGACGTTATGTTGCTAATCTTTTTCTTCCAAGAGATATTTCCGTTTCACTGTTATATTAAATGCATGAAATTTTTAACATTAAAAGATAGTGAACAAAAACTGATTTAAATAATTATCAGGAGTAATCAATGAATTATAGATACTGTTGAACATCTAAAAAAAAAAATATATATATAAAAGGAACAGATTAATTAAATGATTCATTGGCCTTGTATTTTGTGAATTCTTTATCTTCACTTTATCAAATCTCAATACATTGTTCCAAGACTTTTGTTTTATTGCATCTCACTATTAAAACTTTCTAACAATTTCTGTCATTTCTGAGAGCACAGGTACACTAGAAGGTAATAAAACACTAAGTTGGCAGGTGTTGATAACAATTGTTTGCAAAAAGTATTTGATATGTCAGCAGTATTTGTTTCATTCTACATTCTTAATGAAAGACAATATTTTTTATTTTCATAGTTTAATATACTAGCTTAAAAGCCACCCTATCTGATGACATTTAAGCTAGCTCCTGTGGAGGGGGCTCTTGATTGGGCCTTCATCACAATAGATAGGGAGGAGTAGATGTGATAGGCAACAATAAACTACAGAAGAACTCAAAATTGTTCACAGCATTAATATCTAAGTTTACTTTTTAAAACTTCAATGATAATTCTACCACCACTTAATTTAAAGACAATTTGATATACGTAGGTCCTTACTTTCCATACAAACAATTTTTATTTCATGGGTGATTTTCACAGGATTTTGCAATTAATTTTGTTTATTCCTAAATTTAATTTCCAAGTTATAAAATTTATTATTGTGCAAAAACATATTTTGCAAAAAAATCCTGTACAAAAATCACTGAAAATGATTGCATTAATGAAAACTTGGGAATCCAAAATTTCAGGATTGTGGGTCCAGTTCTGCCATAGAATGTCTTTAATTTGCTCATGGAATCTGCCTGATTCCAAAATGGCATATGTTGGGCTTTGGCCTCTAGGGGTAAATTTGAAAAAGTGACACACACTGATATTTGCATTTATTTATATATATATATATATATATATATATATATATATATATATATATATATATATATATATATATATATATATAACTATAATAAAGTCTTATCAAACAGAAAAATATAGATTAATTAACACCTTAAAATGTAGTAGTGAGTATATCTAGTTAGAACTTTTCCCCCAAAATTTGAAAAGTTTTGAAACAAATTAGAAGAAACACACTGGTGTTAGACATTTGGTCCATTTCTATTTAATATTGTAAAAAAATTGAATATTTTAGTAAAATATATGTATGAAATTTAGGTCTTAATGGATAATATGGTATAACTTTTCAAAAATATTTTACATAGTGATCGGTGTACTACGATACTCAAGGATGTAATTTATTTCATTTTTAGCTTCAGAAGTACAGGTTTGTATTATACTCCAATCATATTATACACAAGAAAATATAGGAATTATTATAACAAAGCACCTAATTTTTTTTATTTTGCAAACTGTTTTCAGATTATAAATTTATCTTATTCTTTGTTAGGATCTTTGTTCCAGAACTTGAGAGTGAAGGAATTCCCTAATCTACAGCCTCTTTCCCCATAGACACTGTGTTGCAAGCATATCTATCATTATTTTCATGGCAAATGCTCAGATGAGCTCTATTCATTAAAGCTATCATCTCAGACCTTTACAGCCCAAAACCCATCTTTCTACATCTCCAGGGTTGAATCATCCCTTATGTATTTCTTTGGTATGAAGAGTGTTCCACTCCAAAAGTTTCTTCTCAAGAATTGCTTCTCTATGGAGCAGACTCGCATGGATACTTCCACAAACACTATAATCTTAATCTTTTTAAGTCTAGGAACAATAGTTATCTAGCTTTCATATCCTCATAATCTTCACTTCCTATTTCCTCTTATTTTCATATTACACACCTCATTCAGTAACTCTACTTTGAGCGACTCTTGGACATTGTCTTGAGTGAACTTTAATTAAAAAAAAAGAAGAAAAAAGACAAATGGAGGGGTTTGTCAAAAGTATTGACCAAAAGAAAGTCTAAAATTTACATTCTTAAGAAATAATAGGTGCAAATACCCTTGATTATAAAGTTTTTTTTTTTTTTTTTTTTTTTTTTTGTACACTCAAAAAAAAAAAAACTCTTATGAAGGTAAGAGTATATCATTCACAATGAAAGCTTTCCCTGCAATAACCAATACAATATTCTTATATAAATCTCTTTATATGTAGATGGTGGATTGGGTGAACAAAGTTCAAATTCTGGCCTAGTCAGTTGCATTCACATTGGTACTAATGCTCTTGGGGTGAAATGCATGAATCCATCTCTTCTGCCAGCAGGGTAAACAGAGCTCTGTAGCTACTTCAGATGTCAGCCATTGTAGGAGAAAAACAACCCTGAATTTTAAACTAGAAAAGGCAACAAGAAATGTCTTTATTATCTTTCTCTTTCTGTGGAGAGCCATGATGGCCTACATCCTGAGAAGACGTCACTAAAAAAACCCCAAAAAAGCTCATTTATTTATCTTACTGTATTTGTAAGAAAATCAGCAAAATATATTTCCAAATTACATTAATTAATTAGAAACAGTCTAGGTACAAATATTCCTTATCTAGTTGATTTGTTTTTACTAGTTGATGATATTATCGGTATGATTTATTAGATATGTTACCTTTTGAGTCACTCTTAATTCCATATCTTATGATAAAGCACATATAGAAACTCATTTTAATTGGTTTTACTATAAAGATGATTTGAAAATTAGGATGAAATTTGTCGCTGGTCATGAATTAAGGCAAGTGTTACTGACAGAAGGGTGTTTATATATATATATATATATATATATATATATATATATATATATATATATTCTTCTGTGGCGAATGATATTTAATGTGGATTGTTTATTTTGTATAATAATAGCTTTTTAGAGTTCTGAGTTTTCCTTTCAAAACTCTAGAAACTATTATTATATGAAATAAACAGCCCACATTAAATAAAATACTTATTTCATATACCTATTGTCATTATTTAAAAGGTTATGCAGATTAAGTGTTATTGTTGATAATATTCATTATATTAATTTCATCACGTTTAATATTAATACTTTGTTTCACTAAAATTATATGCAATAAATTCAAATTATATATTTGTAAAATATATTTGTTTCATTAATATTTTTCCTGTGATAACTTCCAGTTGCATTGGTATAAATACAATCAGAATTTTTATATCTTAATTATTCCAATAAGACATTTACAAGATGCAGGTTGTACAGATCATATAAAGGATATAATAAAGTTTTTATAGGCTTGTGTTCCTTTTTTTTTTTTTTTTTTTTTTTCCTATTATTTTTCATTTAATTGTAATCATGGCTTGTTTAACCAAAATAATACCTCATACATATAGCCTAGGCTGTATCATTTACTAATAATTTTACTAATTACTAATTTTTTCTTGATTTGTCCTGCTGAAATTGGGGTGCATCTTATACACTGTCAAATATGGTACATTTTATTCAATTATATATTCACTATTATTTGAAATGATTCGTTGCCACTTATCAGGTAGCTCTTTGACACCTTTTGAGTAAAATTCTGAAGGTTTTCATGTGAAAAAGTTTTCAGCTAACTCTTGGATTTGGTTTTCTTTAGGGAAAGTCTTCCCCATAGGATCATTTTTTTTTCTTTGTGCAGCAATCAAAAAAGGTAAGAATTGGTTGATGCAAAGTCTGGTTGGTGGGATAGAACAGACTGAGTTCCAAAATTTTTTCCTGCATTATTCTCGTATGTGGCCTTGTGCTCTCATGGAAGAAAACATTTTTCCTTTAATCCATGGTGTACATTGGCACTAGTGTTCAAAAACTAAAGTATGTTGGTATATTTCCAACTTATTAACTGCCACATACAATTAATCAGGATGATGCATTCATCATTACAGTTGACTACCAAAAAGTGAAATTATGTACAACTCATTCTAATATATTCAACTGTTTTTCAAGCACTAGGAACTTTGAACAACAAATGAAGCAAATATATGGAAAGCCATTTTCACCCCAGCAATTCTGAGTAACTGTACCAGTTTGTATATTAAGCCTATTAAAGATAGCAAAGTAGTTAAATTTACATTGTATATTAAATATTGAAGAAAATCTTGTGGAAGGATTACACTTGAACAAATGCAGCAAGATTTATTTTTGATGTGCATGCATGTTAAATTTTTATTTATTTTTTTATTTTTATTTACATGAATGATAAAATGTAAGACAGAATAGAAAAGAAGTTCTTCTGTTTAAATCAATAGACCTGCTCTCTTTCCCAATGTAAATAGAAACACTAAACATTCTAACAGCCTCATGATTATACAAGTTGCTTGGATTAATATTTTTTGTGTTAGTTGCATTGTTGTTTTCTATATTTTGGTTGATGATTTCTTTGTCTGTCTCACAGTGTTAAATAATGAGATGAGATTCATTATTCTATGAGTTGTTCAAACTATCTTTGTTGGTTTTTCGCATTAGATTTTGTTCAGTGCAATTTCTTGGTAAATCTTTTCTGAAGTTCTCAATCTTTATCATTGATCAACAGATTCTTCAGATGAAGATGCTGATTGCATTCTCATCTTGACCACTCTCCCCAATGGATCTGAGTGTCATAATTGTTGAGCATGGTAAGAGGTGCTACCCAGAAAAGTCAGATGATATCAAAGCTGATTCAACCCAAATATGATAGGTGGTTAGTGCTGGCCCCTTTTAACAGGAGACCAGGCCAGAATGCATGAACAAGTATCTCAGACATTTCTGATATCACAAAGTATTTCATATTTATTCAGATATTTCTGTTATCTACGTGTTTCAGGAAGAGAAGAGTGCTATTTACTGGCATGGTGTTTGTCTTGAACAGAAGAGTGCTATTTCTTTGTTTTATTTTCTTGCTGACTTATTTCCAGCAATGCATTTTGGGGCATTCTTTGTGTAAAATTATGAGGTGAATCGTTATTTTACTTTGACTAACATTTTTGTTTTTGCTACTTTTACTGAATAGACATTTTGGCCTTTGGCTTCCTTCAGGTCAGTACTGTAGATAGTTTAAAAGATCAGTGTTGAAACTTGAATGCTGCAATCAAGAACCAGAAAATAGGAAGAATAAAAAAAAAAAAATGTTTGTCTTATATATAAGGCTAGTGGACACATCAGTCCAGTGATTAAAGAAAAATAAAGACAAGTATATTAGTCCAAATAACTTGGAATAATTACATGTGCTCATAAAGGAGGCCAAAGAATACATTGGTCAAAAAATACAAAAAGGAAAAAAAAAGCATGTGACATAATTACAATGAATTGTCTCAAAATTTAATAAAGATATAATATATAAATTTGACTGTGTCACTTGATTGCATGTAATAACAGCTGTGTTGATGGGGGTTCCAGTTTTATAGCAGTTGATCTTTTTTTTTTTTTTCTTTAGAAAGAAAATTATTAGCTTGTTTATGACCCTATAAAGGTCAGTAAATCAAAAATATAATTAACATTTCTTTTGTGAATATCTATTAATACATACTTTTTATTTAATTACAGATTGTGCCCTGTTGTGCAATTATGATTCTTTCAAATAGTTTATCGTTTAAATCTCTCTGGACGTTGATATAATTACAAGTGATTTTCATTTGTAAGGTAAGTTGGAATAGCTTTTGTTTGTTTCAAATAAGCTGAGTGGTTTTGTGTTTCTTTGAGTTTAATGTGTTTTTTCTCATTTGCTTTACACTTAGTAAAGTTACACTTTGCTTAGTCCTAAATTTACGTCTTTACTTTTACCAGACCCTGTGCTCTTAATAACTTTTGGGCTAGTCACACATTCTTTTTTTTATCCAGTGCACTGCCTCCTTTTCTTGTCTGTTGATGCTCATCTAGGCTAGTTATTTATGTAACCCTGATTTATTAAGCAAAATGTGGAAAATTTGTCCTGGCTTTCCTACATGAAAAGGTTAAGGTTAAAGGTGACAGAATTGATAAAAGCAATAATGGCTTGAAAGTTTAGAGCGGACACTTCTCTTTTAGGTGGAAGAAAAAAGACTCAAACTCCTGCTCAGCATGTAACAATAGAAGATGTTTATTTACATATATAAAATAAAAAGTAAAGACACATACACAAAATAAGGGAGAAAAAACTTCCTTTAATTTAAAGGAAGAAAAAGTGTTCATGTAAAGGCTAGCTCAAAATATTTGAGTACCTAAAAGTTCTTTAAGCAAGTAAATTGTTCTTAAGGGGTTAACACTCACATAAGATTTCCTCAGAGCTCTTGTTGAGGGGGAAGCAATCTGAAGATCCACAGTTTGTGGTTCATAGGCTGATGACTGGAATTTCAAAGTCCTAGGAAGCAGATCCTGAGTAGTTTTAGTAGAGGGCCGACATTCTGTCTTTAGGGCCTGGCATGTAGATTTCTTTCTTGAAACAAGTTCTGAAGATGACTGGTATTTCTGTCGCTGACCTGATGTTATCACAATGTCAAATACTCATTGCTAATGAGACATATTCTTGGTATTTATGGAGATTAGAAAGCTCAGAAACATCTGGAACTTTTCCCTCCAAAATTTCTTATACACTCTCTCTGCCCTTTTATTTGTCAGAAAATATATTCTTATCTCTGATAATGATTAAGGCTTTGGGATCTGGTTTTGAAAGCAGAGGGTGAAAGTCTGGGCAAAGATTAGAAAAGATGTTAGAATGTGAATTTACAAAACATTGTAGTAGTAGTTCTCAAATTAAATTTTAATAAAAAAAACTAAAATTTTTATAGGAGAAAGAAATGACAAAAGGAAAACCTTTTATGTCAATGTGTTTTGGTCCTTGAGGAACTTTATCAAAGCATATACAGAAATTTTATTTATGAAACTGTATTTATGCACCCAGAAAAAGTTTAAATTTGAATTAAAGAATGGTCTAAAATATTAGAAAAATCAATTGTTAAGGAAAAGAAAATTCGGAGAGATGCTGAGTGACATAAAAGTTTGGTATGTTAAACAGAAGTAATTTTTTTTTTTCAATTTTTTTTTTTTTATGTTCACGAGTTAACTGTTTTTTTTTTATTTGTTTGCTTTTTATAAAATTTTTATGGTTGTACATATGTTGGTTTGAGAAAGGAAAATATCTGTTAAGGAGAGATTTGAAACAAAATCCAGGATATGTATTTATATTCAGGCAAGTTTCAATTATTGCTCTTTCAAGAATTTTCCATCTTAATTTATATATTCTCTTAATAAGGATAGCATTTTTGTTTTATTTTCTTTTTTTTTTTTTTTTTTCTTTTAATCATTTCATTTTGAGGAAGACAATAAAGTCACTAAGATGCAGGGGATTTACCAAGTATGAAAGAATATAAGAAAAACATTATTAAGGGACGAGAGCAATAAAAGAACAGAAATTAAGCTGATGAAGATAACGCTTGACATTGCAATTTAAATTTTTGAAGATCAAAATTGACTGGGAAGTAAGAAGCCAGAAAAGTGTTCCACAAGTGTGAAGTGTGAGAAAAGAAATTTATATAGAATTTATAGTTATGTCTAGCCATTTCAACTGTAAAATGATGAGATCTTGCCGCCAATCTAGTACTGTGCTCATAAACTTAGGTAGCACAGAAGAAAGTTCATCAGAACATTTACCATGATGATATTTATAGAAAAGGCACAGGGAAGCTACATTACGGGGTTGGGAATGTGACTGAAACTGAGGTGCCAGGTCAGGACCAATTGCAGATTCTTCTTTTGATTTTATCAAGGTTCTCTGAATATATAACAAGAGCACTAGATCATATGTGGCAGAAATATACAAAGCATGGGTGAATGGTAGACTTACAGATATGTAAGATAGATTTAGGCAAGAAAAATTGTCTGGCACCACACAGTGAACCAAATTTCCTAGCAGTAAACCTAACAATAGTTTCAATGTCATCTTTCCACTTCATGTCAGTGGAAAAAATGTTGAAATTGTTTCCATGAATAACTAATGTATTGGATAAATCATTATGTAGGAGATTTTTCATATGTTCATAAATACTTTTTCTTAAATTGTGCAACTTGACATATTTATGCGCCACCATAAATCTTAAAAAAAAAAGGAAATATTTAAAAGAAAACTATTAACACTGAGTAAAAACTTCAACAACATTAATTCACTTCTGTTTAATATGGCAAAAACTTACATCACTCTGTTTTCCTCCATAATTTCCTTTTTCCTTTCCTTAATACAGATTTTTTTTTAATATTTCAAAGTCTTATTTTAGAGTTCCCCATTAAAATTTGAACTGTTACTGGGTATATACAGGGTCATAAATAAGATTTCTACAGTTGTCTTGATAAGGTGCCTCAAGGAACAAAACACATTGACATAAAAGGTTTTCCTCTTGTCATTTCTTTTATCAATATTGTTTTTCCAGATATTTATTTATTTATATCTGAATTTTCACACACACACACACACACACTATTCTTCTGTTCTGACAGGTTTTGCTATTCTTCTGTTCTGACAGGTTTTGCTATTCTTCTGTTCTGACAGGTTTTGCTGATGAATCAGCATCAAAAATTCTTTTTCATTTGTGAAAACTGTCAAAAAGAGAAGTTTATAAAATTGTCTTTAGTATTCTTGTGAATTCTTATACAAAATTGTACTTCTCAAGAATTAATGGATGTATTATTAATCCAAGGTTTTTATTACTTCAAAAATGTTATTTTTAATGCATACCTGTGTTAGAAATACACTTTTGTTTCTTCTTCTTTTTTTTTTTTTTTTTTTTTTATATATATTTTTAAATTGGTATCTATTGGCCTGTGCACTTGAAGTTTTTTTGAGTGCACAGGCCAGTAGATGTAATGCCCACTGTTTAAAATAAGAAATGAGGCATCCATTTCAGACATGGATAAAAATGTTTGAAGCAATAAAAACAAACTTATACATATATGTATGGGGGTGAAGAGGCAGTAAAGGTAGGTGTGGCAAGAACTAAACAATCATCCTTGTATTTAGGTATAGACTGCATTTCAGTCCAGTATACTTATGTTGGGTTTTGGCTTTTTTGCTTGCCCTTGACTTAGTCATTTTCTAGACTAACAAATATTTCTGTTGATTAAGAAAAAGAAAATTTGATAAACAGTAATTTTTGTAGGTTGGATTTGAAATTTTAATTATTTTGGATATTGAAATTGCATTTTGTGTGTTGTTAATGATAATGAAAAAAACAAACAAAAAACACAAGGATTTTTAGCACTTAAGACATGCATCACTGGTAGAAAAGAAGTGTTATATGAATAATTTTATATTTATTTATTATCCAAGAGCTCAGAAGAAAATAGAAATTATAAATGAGCTTTACAAATAGGCCAATGGCAGTCACTTAAACATAGTCATTGATTTCAATAACACTGTCATGTGAATAATGAGAGAGATTTCTCATTCTGCCAATCAATTTTCCAAGTGTATTCTGGAGCTTTTTAAATGCTTCAATGATTAAATGAAACTCATAAAAGATAATGATATATTGGTAATATATACTGTGTGTGTGTGTATATATATATATATATATATATATATATATAAAAATATTTTATTTTATATTTTTTTTTTTTTTTTTTTTTTTTTTAACAATAAAAATATTAAAAAATTAAAATCTTCAGACACCCTGGGTTGTATATTAATATTCTCTCATTTAGATTCCTCGAAAAAATTTTCTGCTTGCTGGTAGCAGTGAACTACAAAAATGAATGTCTTGATGGAGAAAATGAACTTTTCTCTGTAGTTTTCATTTGTTTTTTTTTTTTTTATTATTTTTTTTATTCTTCGTTATTTACATTATTCGGACTATTGTCCTCATCTTTGTCGTCATATTTATTACGTTTCAGCTGTTGTACACTCTGGCTTTCTTCAGGTAGTTTTTTATTTTTTTAACATGAATTTTAGTCAGTCCTTGTGTTGGTCAAGCACTCTTTTAAGTTGTTATTTAAGATAAGAGCTGGATGGATTCATGCTTCTCTGAATTCTCTTGGTCATTTTGACAATTTTATTGGTTCTTGGAAAGGGGATGTGTTGCTGTTAAGTGTGTGTGTTATTTGGTTCTTAGGGAGTGAGTGAGTATGATGTGTGTAAGCGTGTATATTCGTGTGGGTGTGTGTTATCATTTGGCTCATTAGGGAGTGAGTGAGAAAGTGTATATTCATGTGGGTGTGTGTATAAGTGTGAGGCCTCAACACCTTCATAAGCATGTCTGTCTTCTGTGGGTGATAAATGTGGGTAGGTCCTGGTTTGTGGAGTTATATATTAGTACTATCTATATTGTTAATTTGTGACTGAGCCTGTCTGGATGTTGCGTTTTTAAACATTGTATCCACTTATTTTCATGGAACTCTAAAATCTTTCTAATGTTATCTGCTCTGAACTTTTCTACTCTCTCAATTATAATGAATTTGACATGGGTTTTAAAATTGTGTTTTTCTAGGCAGAAATGTTGTTCTACAGGTAAGAATCTTTCAAGGGGAGCCGACTTAATTCGATTGCAATAATTATTAATTCTATAGTGAATGCATATTTTTAGCTTTCAGTTATTCAGGCCAGTAGATGAAAATAAACATACTGTTTAATAAATAAACATATAGAATAGCCACTAAAAATAATAAAAAAAGTATGTTTATTTTCATCTACTGGCCTGAATAATTGAAACCTTATGAAAGATAATATACATTCTCTGGCAGGAAAGGCACACAGGTTCAACTTCATCCAGAGAATACATATTTATCTTTAATAAAATCTCTCAAAGTTTTATTATGGTAGCTTGAAATAAATAAATTTAATGTTTAATAAAGAAACTGGGCTGCTACTCAGATATGAGTATTCACTAAAAATAATGTGTAAAGTGATAAAATCTCTTGGATTAATAATAAAAAATATATATATATATATATATATATATATATATATATATATATATATATATATATATATATATATATTTTCGTGTGTAAGCCTTCTTCATGTATAGTATGACCCGAATCTTTGTGAAAAACTTGATTATTTCATAAAGCTAGTGTATAATGTGACTCCCAGCTTTTGAGCAGTACTAGTAGGCCTACTGTACTCAAATATTGCAATATTTATAGTATATAAATGGTTTTCATTCTTTCTTGTACAAAGCTAACCCAAAATGGTAAGAAAACCCACTTACTGCAAAATATCTGATACAAATATTTAGATATTGTGAAAACAGAGCAAAGACTAATGAATGGCTACAGTTAGAAGATGAACCCTATTTTTTTGTAAAAAACTGATCATAAAATCTTGCACTATACCCATATATATATATATATATATATATATATATATATATATATATATATATATATATATATATATATGATGATGAACTCACCTGTTGATTTTGACATATAAAGATTCAACAGCCTCATTCAGTTTTTATGTTTGTGTCATATGTGATACTTCCTTCCCACTTGTGATTTGCATACATATTGTGCAACTGTAATGATGTCAGGATATAGCAACAGGAATATTTGCTGATGTTTTTTTGCAGTTGTCTTTCATCTCTTAGCCGGTTAATACAATTGATTTAAAAATTTCTGATACCACTCTGGCACAAATACCTTCAGTTATTTCTATCCTGGGCAACTTGCTTGAAGTTAGTATGAGAGACATTGACAGCTGAGAGGTTACTCTTTAGCGTGTATTTATATCTGAGCCACGGCTGTCCAACAGTCCTTTGTCCAATGTCAAGCTCATCCTTACAACATAACCAGTGAAGTTGTGACTGCATCAGGAACATCTCAATTCCATCAATGTTGCATTTTTTGGTGTCCAATTTGAAACCTCTCTCATTCAATAAGTGGTGGTGAAGCTTCCCAAATGCACGTGGCTTTGACGATCCAATTTGTTATTTTGTCATCAAGGGATGAATTTGCAATCATCTTACTTTCTAAATATATAAATAACTTCACATACTACCTGTATAGAAGTGTCTGGGAATTGATGAACTGGTGGAGTCTGCTGACACACTGATTCTAGTTTGGACAAAGATGCAGCTGGTGGATTACCTCTGTTTTCTTTATGCTAAGACTAAAAGCTTTGTATGCAATAGAGAAGTGGTTGACAAATTCTTGGGCTCCCTTTTGGGATGTTGCTACAAGTGCAGCATCCTCAGGAAACAGCAAGTCATCAATGATGCTAGTTCGAAAAATTGTTTTAACTTTGAACAGCTGATGATTGAAATGGTCACCACTGGGTCTAAATGAAAATTTTATAGTACATAAATGGTCTTCATTCTTTCTTGTACAAAGCTAACCCAAACATTTAAACGTTATCTTTCCTACATATCCTCATGATTGGCACTTACATTCATACAACTTCATTCTGTATCTGTGTCCTTCTACCTTGAGTAGCTCTTTGGCCTTGTATTAAATAATTATTAAAAAGAAAATTGTTATATACACCCATGCACACTACTTAATAACTGAAGTAATTTGGTATTTCCAGTCAGTAATGAGTAAATAGCTAGGATTTCAAATAAAAATTTTTAGGCAAACTCTTTTCTGTTTAAAAATATTGGTGCAGCATGGTTATCCTATTTTTAATTCCTCTTTAGACTAAACAGAGCTTCATAAACAGAAGAGTATTTTTTAATTTTTTAAAATTTTAGTTCCTACCTCTTTTAGACATGGAAACTTGCTGATTTGCTCACTCTTTCTAAAGACCTTTTTGTAAAGTGTAAAATGAATGTATTCCCAATTCTCTATTCCCTGAGGGAACACTTCTTGAATTAAGTGTACCCTACCAATTAGGCCAAGGGGAGTCATAATGATAAAGAAAAGTTCAATTACCTATTTAACAAATACACATTTGTAAGACCTTTTGAAGTTTATACCATGTTAACTTTTATTTTCATACCAGAAACATAAAGTAATTTTTAAGCAATTGATGGACTTCTTTTTTTTTTTCTTTTTTTTTTTAATCCCACATTATTTCTTAAGTGGTTATATGGTGATAGAGAAATAAGTAAATAGCATGACCAAAATTTTACCCCTAATCTAGTCTCTAAAAAAAATAGACGGATAATAAAAACTGCCAAGCAAACAAAGCTATAGTTTTACCAACTAATCTGAAATCTTTTGCAAGCAGGGTGTTAGAAAAGAAATAAACAAATAACAACAGAGACCAAAATTTCACCATTTCTTAACATTGTCCAACCAACCAATCAAAAAGTTTTCACAGCCGGGATATAGGCCATAAACCAATAAGTAGAGCACCCCTTTTCAAACTGGATATATAGATATGCATATAACCAGATGGAAAATCAACTAAAACCAGTGTCAATAATTTATTTTTGTCCCTTCTTCAATGTTGCCATCATTATGACATACCCAGAAATGTTGGCTACCACACTCTCACACACACACACACACACACACACACACATATATATATATATATATATATATATATATATATATATATATATATATATATTTACTCCCTCCTGGAATCTTTCTGTTTCTCTATCCCTTGTATGTGCTGGCACATTTACACTTGCACTCTTGGAATTTCGACTTTCACCTCATCCTTTTATATTACTGTATTATTCTATATAAAGATTTACTTTGTATTTATCAACACTTTGTGCATTTTCTTTTATCATTACACAAGTCCAATATACATGCAAATAAATACTTTAATGGTCATTATTCTGATGAACTCTCCTCTGATACCTAGACTCTATGAATTTAAATGCATTATTTTACAGTTGCAATGACTAGATGTAACTAAGTTCTATGCTAACAATCTCTTCTCTCACACTTCTCATTTGTAGAACTCTCTTCTGGCTTCTTGCTTTCCAGTCAACGTATAGATTCAAAAATTTAAATGCAGTGTCGACTGTTATTTTCTGTCTAATTAATTTCTGTTCTTTTATTGTTCTTGCCCCTTAATAATGTTTTTCTTATATTCTTTCACACTTTGTAATCCACTGCATGTTAGTGGCTTTTTTGCCTTGCTTGGGGTAAAAAAAAAAAGAAAGAATTATACAATATATGCATGTTTGAATGGAAAAAGCCAGTACAGGTTTGATTTCTGCTGGGAAGCACATTTTCTTAAGTTGATCTTGAGGCTGGTTGATATTAATTTCCCTGTTTAAAATAAGTGATGCATAACCTGTCAACTTAGTAGATATAATGTTTATATTAACTAGAAAAATATTCCTGCGATGGGGTATTGTATCTATTTACATTATTTACATTGTTTGGACTGTTGTCCTCATCTTTAATGTTATAGTTTGAAATTCCAACATATACCACCTGAAGAAGTCCTGTGCATACAACAGCTAAAACATCTTGAATATAACAATAAAGATGAGGACAACAGTTTGAAGACTATAGTATAAAGAAATAATATTGTATTAAAAGATACATTAATTGCTTTAAAATTCTGTCGTTTACATTTTGGGTATGAAAATAATTTAACAGATATAGACTTTGAAAGGTTTTAAGGTGTGCATTTCTTACAAATGTGGATCACTTCAGATGCAAAAGAGGCCTTGGATTGCATGTGAACATATTTGTCAAAACCAGTTACATCTGGATTTTTCCTGTTAACATTTTGGCATGTCAAACTAGATACGGACCTCTCTGAAGCTTGTCAAGATCTGGGTCTTTGTAAGCTGCCTCATGCCAATAAAAGTTGCTGGGAAAACATTTGTTGGCAGGACATGATGTCTTGTGAAGTCGGTCCCATGTGCATTTTGTTCCTCAAGTTGCTGTGCTTTCTGAGGCATTGTTATTTTTTGTTACCTCCTGTCTCTTTCCCTTCTTCCTTTTTATCCTTGTAGTTGCTGGGCGAGCAATCAGTTAGGTCTCCCCCCCCCCAATCTCAACAGACTCTTTGCTTACATTACCACAAGTGTGCATTTCTTACAAATGTGTATGTATGCATTATGTTTTTACCAGCAGTGCCTGAGACAAATCTTAAATATCAATTTGCAGTTTTGTACATCAGACACAAAAGTCCTTCAGCACACAAACATAGCTAGCGTAGAGAAACTACTTCTCTATAATGAAATGCACTAGACAGGTCATCTGACATGTATAGAGGATGGCAGATTGTCCAAAAGATTTTTATGGTGAGCTGGTACAAGGTAATTGACCTGCTCATAAGTCCAAAAAAACATTTTGAGGATGTAGTAAAATGCAATCTAAAGACTCTTGGCGTTAATGTTGAACACTGGAGAAACTGTTGTTGAAGACAGATCTGGCTGAGGAAGGTTGATTTTTGAATGTTGCAACAATTTTGAGCAGAAGAAAATTGAGCATTCCGGCATGTCAATAAGAAGGGAGAAATAGAATCTGTCCCAGAGCTATTAGGACACCAACACACTTGCAGTATTTGTAGCAAAGTCACCCTTTTGATAGCTGGTTTAGCCAGTCATGTGAGATCACATTAGAGGCCAGGTGCAAACTCCTGTGAATACGACCTTACCAAAAAATACTCTCAGATTATTTGTGCGAATTTTGTGACAAGGTTTGTAAATCTGTTGCGGGACTTTAATATCACGATTGTACACAGGGACAGGCAAGTTTCCAACATAGGTAACACAGACAAACTTTGTTTGCCGCATATGTAAGAGAGGTTGTAAAAGTGAAGCTAGCCTTAAGAATCACAGAGCATTAGCTTGGGTAAAAATGATGGAAATAATAAAATTCTTAGTGCCCCCCAAAAAAAAGCTACCAAGTGAAGAGATGGTATTCTGCATAGAAGTGTCAATCAACATGTATTATGTACACTATCATCCTCATCTTTGTTATTACAATCTTTCAGCTGTTGTGCTCTCTAACCTTCAGCAGGTGTATGACAATCTAGGTAACATACAGGGGATTTCAGACTGAATCCTGTATTTAATCTTATTCCACTCTCCTTGTCTCGTTCATATTTTTAGTTCTACTCTATGCAGAGTTCAAGTACTCACTGCCTGGCCCAGGGATTGAACTCGTAATTACTATATCATGAACCAATGCTTTAATCCACTAATCTATTGCCCTTTGTAGAGAACTTGGAGCCTTAAACCTAACCTGCCTACTTATGAGTGCTGTTAGTCATACTTGACTACACTTACTGAAGCTTTCTCTTTGTTACTGCTGCTGCTGTCATTGGTCTTCTTTTTTAGCATGTCAGTCAAATAATACAGTGTTGTTTTGTACAGGGGGAGGGGGGATGGCCTACCAGTATCAGTCTACATCATTCTGTTGTTTGTTTTGTGGGACCCTCATTTTTGTCCTCTTCATATGATTTGTGATGCACCAGTGCAACTGTTACTTGATCATCGACTGATTGATTTTTTTGTTTTCTAGCCTCATTCATCCGATATCCTCATGTCTGCCAGTCAATCAGGTGAACAAGGTAACTTGTGTCATCCTATTGAAAATGTCTTCATTTTTCACTTGCTGCTTTTGTACTTGGTGACTTTGCAATATTTCTATGCATGGCTGCAAACATGTCTACCCTTCCATCCTTCTTGATCTCTTAAATTTTACAATTATTAACTGTAAATAAATTCTTAATAAATTAAACAACTTCTCTGGATGCAAATTTATAAGTTTATTAATAAATAATAAAGTGACTAAAATTAATAAACAGGCTATTTAAAAATAAGTTGAAAAAAAAATAGGATTTCTAATTTTTAAAAATTTTATTTAATACTAAATTTCACCTAGTAAAAGGCATGAGAGCCATTGAAAATATAAGTTTGCAGTCAAGAGGGGCAATGCTAAATGAGGTATTTGATAAAAATGGAAGATTATGAGGAGAAAGATGACAATTGATCTTATAGTTGAAGTCAGGATTGAAGCGTTTAGAGAAGTACCTGTGTAGAAGTGTGTTCTTGGGGTGGGGAAGCTGAATAGAACTTTGTTTGGGACACAGGAAATAAGTAATTTGAAGTGACTTGGCATGTCCTCATTATAAAGTTGGAGGAACTAAAGAATGGAATCCATCTTAACATTTACCATGGAAAGATAATTATTGACACTCAGTGATCAGACGAACATTTATAGGTTCTACAATGTGACAATTTTTTTTTTTTTTTTTTTTTTTTTTTTTTTTTTTTTATGAATGGAATTTTTTACATTTGGGACACCATGGAAAAACCTGTTTTAAAACAAGGTAATTGAAAATAGTAGATAATAAATCAAGCATACATTCCTGCAATGAGGCACACACATGATACCATTCACTGACAAACTATCTTTTATGTCTGCTCTATAATGTGACAAAAGAAATAAGAAAGAAATGCAAATTGAATGACAGGAAAAACAACTTAGTTTTATAGTAAGCAAAAAAAACGGTTTTATTATAATTTTAGTGACTTGGTCAATGGCTAAAAAGGAAAAAACGTAAAAGGCTTAGTGTCAAAATAACTTCAGTTGGGAGTTGCTGGGTTTTGTGGTCACTTCCCTATATTCTAAACTCATTATTGAACAAGACAACATTGAATGTGTGAAATTTTAGTCAACCTTGATACTTGCTATCTGATGTGGTCACTTTTTTTTTTTTTTTTTTTTTTTTTGCTTGGTAAATTTAAAATGCAATAGATTACCAAATAATGGCATAAATTGCTTCAAACTTTGCTGTATTACCCTTTTAATTTTTCTCTTTAATTTTAAATTTTCATTGTGGCTGGGACTAGTGACATTATAAAAATGTTAGAATTTCAAAAGTAAATACACCAAATGCTTCAATGAAATAGCTTCATTTCCAATATAAAGAATTAATGCTGAAATGTCCTTTTTGAAATATGTGGGCTAAAGTCAAAAAACCTGTAGTGAAGAGTGTGGGACCATTCTGATATGTCAGTGAATGCTCAACAATTTCCTCGGATAAACAGGAGATGTGAGGCAACAGAAATATGGTTCTACAAAAGGATACTGACAATAACATAGATATAGCATGTTAGCAATGAGGGAGTTTAAGAAAAATTGAAACTAAAAGCACCTGTTTACACTTAGAATCAGAAAGACAGTTGAAATTTTTAGGATGCTTAATTAGGAAAGGAGGATTAGAAAATTTGACACTCACAGGACATACTGAAGGCAAGTGGAACAGAGGTAAACAGCAAATAACCTTTTTAACAAGCTTGTGCAAATGCATGACAATGGGAGGGATTTAGTAAAAAGACAAACATTGCTAATAGCTTCAAAGGATAGGAAGCTGTATAGGGCCATGATTGCCCACATCCTGAAAGGACATGGTTCATAGAAGAGATAGCAGGAAACTGTTTATGGTGTGAGATTTTAGTTATAAGATAAAGGATAAAAATATATACGCAGTGTAGATATAGACATTAACATTGTTTAGTGATTGTCAGTTTCAGGCTTCAATGTGATCTTCACACATACTGAGGCATGAAACTGACATTTACCATGCAGTATTAATATTTATGCCTATATCTATGAAAGCTGTATCCCCAATACTGAGCACTCTTTTATCATAAACTAGCTTAAAAGCCTAACTCTATGCAGATTCTTAAGCTAGCTCCTGCCTCTGGCCCAAAACTAAAGGGATTCCTGGTCCAGCTTAGAAAACAGTAATGATAATTTTGAAGAAATAACTGCATTCTTCAATTCCTTCCATGGAACTTCAAAACCTCACTTTAACTCTGATTCAGACTATAAGTCCAATTTCAGCCAAAAGACAGATTCAAGCCAAAAATTGAGTTCTTCAAATCACAGACTGTCGAACTCATGTCATGAAACCTCTGACTTTAACCCTGATTCCTTGGCATTTTGAAGAAATAGAATTGATTTCCTCAATTCACAAAGTTTTGGAGATATTTTGAACTGAATTTAAAACAAACATTTTAGGTTAGCTAAGATAAGTTTTCCTTTTGTCTTCATTCATATTGTCCTTTTACAAATACACTATCTTAAAATTTATACACACACACACACATATATATATATATATATATATATATATATATATATTCATGAATTATTCACAAAAAACAAATGCAAAAGGTTAATGATTTAATTGGCGAGAAATCCATCGCCAAAACAATTCAAATAATATACAAAAACCTCCGAATCCGTTATGAATGAAATGATCCTTGTTTCTATAAATTTCTGCCGTATTAATTCTTATTTTTACTACAAGCTTTCGTCTGTTCCTACAGATATCTTCAGGTATGGAATAGATGTTGTTCTTGTTTTTTCTCTTAGTAATAAGAGGACAACGAAAATATATGTATTGTAGTATCTGAAAATGCTATTGGAAATGAGTTATTGTTTTTGGAGCATGCAGTAGCAACGCTGAGTTGATTTTAAATTTTTTACAGTTGTGCGTTCATGTACAAATATGGTGATATACGAATTTTTTACTGGTAAATTTTCTGTCAAAGTGGGCCACAAGTAGGTATACACTTTGGACTGTTCACAAATCTCAAGCTAACTCTCATCTTGTTTTCTTCATTCATAAACATCTTAGGATGTCCAGGTTTTCAAATTTATCTCTTATATGATAAATTGTTAGCTGTGTTGGTGGAACAGTGTCAAATGCTTCTCTCCACGCTTTGCACACCTGCTTGGCATTTTCAATCTTCCAATATTGCTTTCTAATCCATTTTCCTTTTCGACTCAAATTATTTGCCATTATTCACAATTTCTGTAAAAAAATAAAAAGTCATATCCATATATAAATAAACAACTGTATACCACACTGAATAAATATTCAATTTAAATTCTACCTAAACTCTAGCCATCTAACATCTCCATCTAAACATTGAAATCTATTTATTTTTTTTTTCTCCTTGATATGAGTAGATAGGTTCACCTATCATCCAGTTCATGCTCTTCCCTGGTTTTTTGAATGAGTAGAGTTTAGGAATGGATTTCCAGTTCCTTCTAAAGTCTTTTCTTTCTCTTTCATTTCCAGTAACCCTTTGCGTATTAGTACTATTATTGCCTTATTTGAGGTAAATTGATTAAAATATATATGGTGGGTGTACCATGTATACTGTATATGTTAATGCCGTGTAGAGTTTAGTCCTTTAATTTTTTGACTGAAATTAATTTTACAGTAGAATTTTTATAAAGGGTAACTTTAATCCTTTATTTGTAACTGATCAAATTATGCTAACAAAGTTACAGAATAGAAGGCATATAAAACATGAAGCTCCTGTTGTCCACCCACCTCTTAACCAATCTTATGAACTGATGTGCAGTGACCTTGAGGCATCAATTAACAATGGTAAAATGTTTACCATTTATTGTTACTGCAGCTTAGATTCAAATGCAGGAAGTTTGTGCAAAAATATTCCAGACTTCCATTCAAGTATTTAATTACTTATAGCAGACAATAGTTTTTTTATGTAACTATGAACTATTTTTTTTATGTCTGAAACTAAAAAGACTTTTTCATTGTACACAGATTTTAACCCAGTCAAAAATCTTGTATAGAGGCCAACTCCTAAGATTTTTTGTCTTTTAAAATTTATATGTGAATGGTTTTGTATTTTGATTAGCAAGTTAAACATGTTGATTTTAATGCTCCTTTGGATAATCCTTAGCTTCAGTTTTTACATGTAAGCAAAAATTATATATATCACATCACTTAAACAAATATTATTTGAGTAGATGCTCTGTTTATTTATTAAACAGTATATTAGTTTATTTTTGTCTACCAGCCTGAATATTTCAAAAATCTTAGTAAAGAAAAAGATGAGCTCTACCACCAGGATATTTTTCTTTAATGGGATTTCTCAAATATTCCGGCCATTAGACCAAATAAATGTAATGTTTAATAAATAAACAATGTTTACGCAAATAGGGGTATCCACTAAAAATAACATTTAAGTGATAAAATCTGTTGGATTAATAAATAAAAAATATCCTGCAATAGTCCGTTTCATGCTTAAATGCAATCTTAAACATCTTTCCCCCTCCCCAACCTATAACTCTCTTCATCTATGTTTACAATCTCACTCCCCCCCCCACTAGTAATAATAGATTAGCCTAACACTTTTTACACTGATCGAAATTTTAAATTTAAGTTTTGTACATCAAGGAATTAGACAGAGATCGGTTCTTGCTAACAATGATTTTCACCAGAAAATACACCATCTACAAAAACATCTGCCAGTGAGTAATTCCCATTTCTATGTTTATTTCTTGATCCATTGATGAAGGACTTGGGTGTGTCTGAAAATTCCGAAATTAAAACCTTTCTCTCCGTGATTCATTTCTGTCATATGGTTAATAATTAATATTTAATAAATGTTTATCGTACTGATTATATTTGTAAACTTTCATTTGTCCTTGTTTTATTAACTAACCTATCTATTTTACATATATGAAACAAATGTGGGCCCCTTTTTTTCCTATTTTTGTGTGTGTGTGAGAGAAATATATATATATATATATATATATATATATATATATATATATATATATACACACACACACACACTGTTAATTGCTTGGAAGCTTTTCAGAGAAAATGCACAGTTTTTATCCTGAGCAGGTTATTTTAGAGTTGTGAGAGACAGGAGTGTGTGTGTGGGGAGGGGGGTGACTTTTTCTTGCCAGTAAACTTAAGATGCCATAGAGCTTCTAGTAGTAGCTTAAAATGTTTTAAATTTTACAGGATTATTTTTTCTTTTATCTCCACAGATGTTTTTGTTATCTGTGAACTGCTATGATAGGGATACTAGTGTTTTCCTAGTTGCTGCCAAGACTAGACAGCCTAGTCTACCCTGCTATTTAACCCATAGCTTGAGGGAGGAGTGACTTTCACAATAGCATTTGTGTGAAAGTGAATGCAACATACTAGCCTGGAATTTGAAATCTTCATAATGATTTCATTTCCTGTGCCTCTAACCATTACACCATTTGCACATCCAGATATTGATTACTGACTTTATTTTTAAATTTTAATTGGCAATTTTTGGAGTGGATATTAAATTGAATCCAAGAATTTTTTTTTTTCACTTTGCCATTGGATAACTGTAATTTTTAAATTGACCTACTTGTCCTACACATACTACAAATGACTCTTTTATACCAGATTGGTTGTCACACGGGATTGTTACGAGAAGATACTTCAGACCTTCTTCATTTTCTTCTTCTTCTTCATTTTCTTCTTCTTCTTCATTTTCTTCTTCTTCTTCATTTTCTTCTTCTTCTTCTTTTTCTTCTTCTTCTTCTTTTTCTTCTTCTTCTTTTTCTTCTTCTTCTTCTTTTTCTTCTTCATTTTCTTCATTTTCTTCTTCTTCATTTTCTTCTTCTTCATTTTCTTCTTCTTCATTTTCTTCTTCTTCATTTTCTTCTTCTTCATTTTCTTCTTCTTCATTTTCTTCTTCTTCATTTTCTTCTTCTTCATTTTCTTCTTCTTCATTTTCTTCTTCTTCATTTTCTTCTTCTTCATTTTCTTCTTCTTCATTTTCTCTTCTCTTCTCTCTCTTCTCTTCTCTCTCTTCTCTTCTCTCTCTTCTCTTCTTCTCTTCTTCTCTTCTCTTCTTCTTCTTCTCTTCTTCTCTTCTTCTTCTCGTCTTTCTTCTTCTTCTCTTCTCTTGTCTTTCTTCTCTTCTTCTTCTCTTCTCTTGTCTTTCTTCTCTTCTTCTTCTCTTGTCTTTCTTCTCTTCTTCTTCTCTTCTTTTTCTCTTTCTCTTTCTTCTCTTCTCTTTCTCTTTCTTCTCTTCTTTTTCTCTTTCTCTTTCTTTTCTTTTTCTCTTTCTCTTTCTCTTCTTTTTCTCTTTCTTCTCTTCTTTTTCTCTTTCTTCTCTTCTTTTTCTCTTTCTTCTCTTCTTTTTCTCTTTCTTCTCTTCTTTTTCTCTTTCTTCTCTTCTTTTTCTCTTTCTTCTCTTCTTTTTCTCTTTCTTTTCTTCTTTTTCTCTTTCTTTTTCTTCTTTTTCTCTTTCTTTTTCTTCTTTTTCTCTTTCTTTTTCTTCTTTTTCTCTTTCTTTTCTTCTTAAAATATTTCTTTTTTTCTTTTTCTCTTTCTTTTCTTCTTTCTCTTTCTTTTTCTTCTCTTTCTCTTTGAGAGTTCTCTTTTCTTTTCTTTTTTCTTAAATTTTCTCTTTCTTTTCTTTCTTTCTCTTTCTTTTCAAAATTTTCTTTTCTTTTTCTTGCTTTCTCTTTCTTTTTTCTTCTCTTTTCTCTTTCTTTTTTCTTCTCTTTCTCTTTCTTTTTTCTTCTTTTCTTTCTTTTCTTTCTTTTTTCTTCTCTTTCTCTTTCTTTTTCTTCTCTTTCTTTTTCTTCTTTTTCTTTCTTTTCTTCTCTTCTTTTCTCTTTCTTTTTCTTTTTTTTCTCTTTCTTTTCTTCTTTTTCTTTTCTTCTTTCTTTTTCTTTCTCTTTTTCTCTTTCTTTTTTTCTCTTTTCTTTTCTTCTCTTCTTTTTTCTTTTCTTTTTTTCTTTCTTTTCTTCTCTTTCTTTTTTCTTCTTTCTTTTTTCTTCTTTTTCTTCTCTTCTTTTTTTCTTTCTTTTTCTTCTTTTTTTTTCTTCTTTTCTTCTTCTTTTTTTCTTTTTTTTCTTCTCTTCTTTTTTCTTTTTTTCTTCTCTTCTTTTCTCTTTCTTTTTTCTCTTTTTTTCAGTTTCTTTTCTTTAAACAAGGTCCAGGGATCACTTGAGGTAAAGGGTTATGTTAAGGGTTAGTTTATACAAATAGGAGGGGAAGATAATCATTAACTCTAGATTTGAACAGGTTAAGATTGGTCAGGGAAACATCCTCTTCAGAGTCTGTTCCACAGAGCAGTTGTTCGTAGGAAGCTGTTCAAGTAGAACTTACTTTTTACCGATGAAATACAGATGGAATGTGGGTGGTTTGCTACAATGTAAGTGGCATAGCAGGTCCTCACCGTAAAAGTTATACCTGGCAGAATCAAGGCTTGTATTTTGTTCAAGCACTTTCCATGGAAGTAGTGATAGAGCAGTGAGAGGAAGGTTAGTGGGTGGAAAATAGTTCTTCTCCAATTCTGAGATGCTTTTGTACTCTATCAAGACTGCAAAGTATGGACTGGACAGGCTCCCACTGAAATATGACAACAATACTCTATTTTTGGTCTGATCTGGCTCTTATAAAGGCAGAGGATAACATTAGGAGTCAGGTAATTACTGGACCAGTAGAGGGAGTTGATCATTTTACCTGAAACATGTAGCGGGGTTGGTCAGGTGCTCAGGTACACAGTTACTCCACAACTACTCTTTGTCAAGGGCTTTATGCTGATGGATTTCTAAAGTACGAAAAAGATAATTACGGAAATGAGTGCCTGGTGTATGATTTTTTTACAAGTTTGATCATCTAGAATGGCCACTGACAAGACCAACTGTATTGTTCCACTATCGATGGATTTGGTGGTTTTCCTCTTAGACCAATCATGGGCAAACTGCAGCCTATGGACCACATGTGACCTGTTTAAACTTCTTAATGGCACATTTATTCAAATTTGGGCTTTTGTTTCGTCCTTACTTGTTCACTTACATTCTCTCTCATGCCAAGATATTGAGAGAAGTGGGGAAATAACTATTAAATATCTGAGTTACCTCCCTTATTTATTAATGCCTGTTGCATGGTAGGTACATTGCAACTAAACTACATATTGTAGAGAGGCCGTGGCGGTTACGGTTTGTTGTGGGAATGGCGGTTGCCACTTGTTGTTGATAGAAGTCAGACGTAGAAGAAACGCAAGGTTCAGATACTCCTGCCCGCCGAGCCCAACTACATAAAAAGGTTGGACTTTGATTAAGTCCAAAGAAGGAAAAGAAAGCAAACAAAACAAGACCGATAATATATGTATATTATTAACAAGTTACAATACATGGAAACAGTACAAAGGACGAAGTGTGTGTGAATATTCTGTATGTGCGTGCGTGTGTGAATATTCTGTGTGTGCGTGCGTGTGTGTATATTGTGCTTAGCGTGTTTCCACGCTATCCCTTGTTAGCGACTACATTTCGAGGTTGATAGTTGAAATCCTCTAGGAATAAGAGAAATTTACCTCGAGGTGTTGGTACACAGGCCTGAAAGGAAAAAAGAGATCGAGGCGAAGGGTCATTGGCTATTTATAGCCAGGAAAGAGAGACCCCTGGTGAAAGGGTTACGAACTGAAGGAGGAGTTAACTCCGACAATATATAACAATGAGGATGATGTTTCTTGAATTTTTTAACCTTTTGTTGAATGTAATGTTCTCAGCATTTCAAACCGTTGACTATTTTCATTAAGAAAGATCACATGGGTAAAATTAATTTGCTTTAGAAATGAGGAATGTTCATATTAATTATTTTTTCTCTGGAGAAGAAATATTATCTTTCTTTTTAAAAAGATTTTTTTGTATTTTTAAATGAATAAATTAGAAATAAATCACTCACAGCAGCATGTGTCAATCAGTTGTCATCAGGGATAATGATATTATGAAATCTTTAATTTTTAAATTGTGGAAAAAATGTTTTTTCCAAATAAAAAAAAAATATATCAATCTTTTGATTATTTCAAAGGAAGATGCTTACATAAAAGATCTGTCGTGAAAATGACCACTTTCAACAAAAAATTACTTTGAATTTTTTTTTATTAGTGCAGCCCATTTTATGATGAGCCATATCTTATGTGGCCCACTGGTCGAAAAAGTTTGCCTGTGTTTATCTTGATATCCTGGTTGCAGTCACCAATTGTAACAGTGTATGCAGTGACCTTTTTGTGATGAGGATCTTTGGTCATGACACCAAATCTAACAATTTGATTGGGGTGATCCTGATCATAGCAATCAAATGTAAATGTGTTGAAGAGGCTTGTGTTTCTGTCATTATCAGCAATGCCCTAAATAAGAAACTTCCCTCAGGAAATCTAAATCTTCTGAAGAAGTTCTAAGCACAAGGCTGAAATGTTGCCAGCTATGTATTGTTCAAACCTAAAGTTTATAGTACTGGTAGTAGTAATATTAGCTGTCTCCTTATAAGGAAATATTTGACATTCATTGACCAGATGGCTGGTGCTACTGTTGTTGAAATTTATAAAATCTTTCTTTTGGGGAAAAGAAATTTCTCAGGTTCACTGTTATTGCTCTTTCTAGTATTGATTGGGGGATTCATTCCTAAACTTTTGAGTAGTGTAGAATGTTGATGTCTTGATTATGTCATTGTTTTCTCTTTGAGTTATATGTGCTATCCATTTTTGTTGTTGCTACTGTTGAAAGTCCTCAAGTAATATAGTTTCTGTTGGTACAGTTCTTTCTTTCTTTGATTCTGTGGTTCCAGTCTGTTATTTGGAGAAGAATGGTCCTCTTTACAATCTACAGGGTTCATTCACACGAAATAAGATTCCTGAAATTGATCAGACATGGAATAATGAAAACTAGAATGCTTTTAAAAAGATATTAATAAGTATATATTTTATTCCAATTGATTACGCAAATTTTCCCTAATTCTAATGCTTGATAATTGTGTGCAGGGGTTAATCTTTGAATCATTTTAGAACAGGACATATTTAGGTGTTTGCTTGTTCTTCCCCATCAGGTGTTTTTTTTCACCTGATGTCTTCTCTTGGCAACCAGAGTGGAACTGTCTCTCCACATCTTTCTTTTCATAATTACATGTTCACCATGATCTTTAAGATATAAATGCTCTCCTCATTTAAAAAAAAAAAAAAAAAAATTCTTTGGAGTAAAAAATAAAATGAATTTCAAATATGCAGTCTATTATATATATATATATATATATATATATATATATATATATATATATATATCTACACACACTTCCTGCAAGTAGAAGTTAATTTTAGCCCTTAAATTTATTAAAGCCCAAAATGTTAATAAGGAAAAAAAAATGCATTTTCAACAGAGGTGGCAGCATTAAAAATTTCTGCTTTGAAATTACTATTGCTGCACATTATAAAAAAACAATTTTTGTTTAAAATTAAAAATGCAAGAATGTGTGTTTTGGATTATACAAGATCTGCTCAGAAAAAAAAAACAAACAAACAGCCATTTAATATTAATAAGAAAAAAAACAAAACAAAATAGCCTACCTAGGGCAATGGTGCTTTGGTCTCTTCAATGCACTCTCTGTTTGGGACGTCATATTTTTTTATACCAGTGTCTCTTCAACTTTTCAAAACAGTTGGCAAAGTCCTCCTCACTTTATTTTTTGTTTTATTATTATTGTTAGTTGCTTTGTTACATTCTCTTTATTTACATAGATGGCTTTTCAACAGGATACCCCCCTTCCCCTGCATCCTTTTTTTAGCTTTGGAAAAATAAGTGGCAATGGATCAAATCTAGATTGTAGTGGATGCTGAAAGATTTGGATGATGCAATGTCTTACTAAAAATCTCTGCTCAAGATAGTTTACAAGCTAGGTGATTGTGAATATGTCACACGGTACACAAACTCACTCATAGGTGTCTGACTACTGACTAACTCAATGGAAAAGTATCACACATGCATGCACAGTAAGGTCCCTCCTGAATGGTTGCTAAGTTACATCAAGGCCCGACAAGTGGTTCTTGAGATATTCAAAATAACAGGATATATTTCCGACAAACCTTGTACAAATGTAATTGTCTGTCAACTTTGTTGACATGCATTAACAAAATAACTGCTACATAAAGTGGAAACTGGATTAGAAATAATTGAGCAGTTCTAAGAAAAGAATCAAAATAATGTATCTCTAGACATGGCCAGTGGCAGGAGAACAATCTGACCCCTGTTGATTAGATAAAAGGATTCAGTTTGAAATTTCCTTAAAAGGTTACCAGGATCAGGAAACACCTGAAGAAAGCAGCAGAGCAGTTGAAATGTAACAGCGATAAGAAAGATGAGAATATTAGCCCATTTGCAAATAAAGAAATGTTTTGGTTGGTTTGTTTTTTTTTTTTTTTTTTTTTTTTTTTTTATTAATGTGACACCAAATATCGGAATCTGGAATTTTACACTGTTTACTAAAAATGGTCTTAGTCAGGTGAAGTATTTCAATGTTTAAGAAAATTAAAAACTAAAACCCACTAAAATTAACATTTATAGTAATAAAAAAATAATGTAAAATTTAAGAAAAAGAATCTATTTAAAAATGACTGTGTTTACATTTCAGGTACAAAAAAGAAGCTAGTGGATATAGTTTCAAAGAAGTAACCAATGAAATGTGTGCATTCTTTAACCATGCATTAGTCATGTTGGGGTGCATTTCTATTTATTTTTTTGTTTTACCTACTCAGTGTGGTGCAGTTACTATCCATTTTTGGAAATCCTAGCTTACTAACACAGGGTTAAGTAGGTAATTGAGCCTTGCTTTATCATGATGGTCCCTCAAATTCAAATTGGTAACAGTACACTTTGGTTATAGTAATGAATGGAAAAAGGAAATACAAATTCAATTCCTGTCAAAATGGACATTTTTTTCTTTAGTAGGACTTTGCAGTCCAGCCTGGTTATTATGAATCTCTTTTTTTTTTTTTTTTTTTTTTTTTTAAATAAAGTATAGCAACTCAAACACATGGGGTTTTTCTTTTCTGTAGATGGACTGCCTTCCTCCATAATAAACAAATGGGGAGGTCACATTATGGTCAGTTTTGATCTTCCAATCAATTTGTTTAAGTTTATCCTTTGCAGCCCTTCTGATCAGCAGACTGGAGATTTTTAACTGCATCCTGAATCTGGGCCCTAGCACCTGGTAGGGCCCCAGCTATGGGCAAACAGTAGACCCCCAAACAAAAATCAACAGTACATTTTTATAATAAAAAGACCAGAAATACATTTTCATAATAAAATGACCAACAGTACAAATTACCAATAATATATTTTATGATCTACGAACTATATATTAAAACATCCATTTACTCTGAAAGTATAAAATATCTGTAGTTGAAAGCATAAGATTACGTACAAAATATTTAGATTTTGGCATTAAAGGTTGATATGCTAAACAAAATCAACCAATAATTGCTGCCAGTTGCCTAGCAAACATGATTATATGTAATTGGTCGATTAATTTGTGTTTGTTTCTTTTTTTTTTTTTTTTTTTTGTTGGGCTTATGGCCACATCATGTTGAAACACCGGGTCCCATACAATTACCAAAATTCAGCAACACCAAACTTTGTCAGTACCTACATGGGTGACCACTTAGGAATACCAGGTGCTGTAAGCTTGGATGTGCAGGCGGTGTAATGGATAATGGTTTGGAATTGTTAATTAGAGAGCCAAGTTCCAATTCCAGTTTGATTCATTATATTCACTTATGTGCAAATATCCTTGAGAAAGGTATGACTCCAACTCTTCCCTCCCCAGCTATGGGTTAATTAGTAAGGCTTGTATCACTAAACCATTACTGCCCACCAAAATTCTTACAATCTAAAAATATTTTATGGCATTAAATAACCTGCAAATAATTGATAAGTCATAGAAAATGAATGAATGAATGAATCAACCAATCAATCAACTCTGGGAAAGGTATGAATCCAACTCTCTTCCCTTCAGCTATGGGTTAATTATTAAGACTCGTATCACTAAAACCATTAAAAAAAAAAATATTTAGATTTCAGCATTAAATAACCTATAAAGGCTGATAACCAAAAACAACCAACCAATTATTTGTTTTTTCTCCTTAATGTTTTCTTTTTCACCTATTTTCTCATACTTAGTAACCTCCTTTCATCATAGTGGCTTTATTATTTTGCTTGGGGTGAAATGATTCAAAATTTTGAAATTGAGAGATGAACGCTAAAACCAATAAACTATAAATGCTAATTTTGTTTTCTTGTTTTGCCTTGGTACTCCTTGTAGCTGTTTGGTTCTTGCCTGCACCTGCTGAGGTTTGATGGGTGTGTAGGAACATGGTTTCTTGTTGTTGCGCTAAAAGAGGATAAAGTGTCTTCAGTTCATTGTTATTGAACAAATAGCAATCAGCTGCTTTGCATCTTTCTGATGTTGCTGCCATCTTAGGCTGAGACACAATGGCAGTTATCAAAGCATGATTGTGTGTGCCCTGGATTATGACCAACCAATATTTTTAGTCTTAAGGACTTCTTGGGTCTTTACTCGCCTTGAGAAAATGCTTCATGGTGGAATTCAAGCTTTTGACAGGAAGACCAAGAAGAGATTCCTTTCTTCTAAATCTTACAAATGAAATAAAAGGATGATCAGGAAAAAAAAACCTTCATAGTTGTTACTTTGTGATGATTACAGATAGGTTGATGCAGAAGTTCTTATTCTCTGTCATAATGTTAGAGGAATCTTAGAAGTGTCTCTCAAATTTATACAGCTTTCTTATTTGAGCTTATTCTTTAAATTTAATTATTGCTATTGAAACAGAACTTCTATAAAAATTAGTGCATGGCTGTTTAAAGTAAACTCTTCCTTTTTGTTTTTTTATAGAATATGACTGTTTTATTGGCAATACTATTTTGACACTGTTTACTCCCTTTGTCAAACTCTGAAGAGAACAATAACTGGTCAGCTTTTTTCCCCATTACCTATTATCTTTTTTTTTTTTTTTTTTTTTTAAAATTTTTCTTAAATTAAAAATTTCTTTTTAGCTATCATTTGTGGTGACTATTCCCTTTTTCTTTCTTTTTGTTTTTCATAGAATATGTCTGTTTTAATGGCAATACCATTTGACAATGTTTACTCTTAATGTTTGATTTGTGGAAAAGTGCCAGAGAAATGAGTCGGTGTATCTCTAAAAAAAGCTTTCTGTGAAGATTGAGTTGGTGCAAGCCTGTATTGGGAATGATTTGAAACTCCAGGACAAAGAATGTTCTGCAAGTTTTCATTTTTATAACTGATGAATTGAAGGAATTCTTGAAAGCAGATACAACCACAGCATGATAACTTACAGAAAAAGTTAAAGGTGACTCAGTCTGTTCAGAAAGTGCATTGAAGTAGAAAAGGACTTTTTCTGATCAAATCAGTTAATGATTTTTTGTATAGAAATGTTTACATGCATGCATGCATACATGCACACACATACATTTATATATATATATATATATATATATATATATATATATATATATATATATATATAAAACAAACCTGTTAAATTTTTTTAACATGTTTTTGTTTTAATCTTCTTTAATAAATAATATAAAGCTCTCTGTATTGAGCTCTTTTTGAAAATTAAATGCTACGGACAGTGGAATTATACTCCATTTGTTCTTATACCTGGAGATATATATATATCTCGACATATTTCCTTTTCTCTTTCTAAGTACCTAATTAAAAAAAATATTGGAAATTTTTGCATTGACCTAATCCAGTAGTAATGGTTTGTGAATATAGCTTGCTAATTATTGCTTTAGAAGACAGTCAGTTTTTTTAGTCAGGTATCCATTGAAATTGTTAGCCTGCAGTCAACCTTGTCCATTATTATAGATAAGCAAAAATTTTATTTCTAAAAGTGGACTGATATTTAGTGTACTTTTCCTGTTGTGATAAATTACAGTTTGGTCAGGTTTTCTTTTGGGATTTTGTAGGCCCCTGAAATCTTCAAACAAGCTAAATGCTTGACCAAACCTTTTTTCTCTGGGTTGCATTTTTAGAATTAAAATTTGTTTGCACCTCACCAAATTTTATGTGATAAAAAGTACATTTAAAAATAAAAAAAACAGAGAGGATTAGAGGGAGATAACCGCAGATTTGAAGTTGGAATATTTTGCAGAGCCTAGTTACTATATTCTTCATCTTACTTATTATAAAACGCAGATTGTGTGTGTGTGTGTGTGTCTGTAACGTTTATATGTTGGATCGAATTTCCTACATTTTTTTTAGCCGATTTCAACAAAACTTCACAGGACTACATAAAATTACCTTTATGGTTCTAACGGGGCCGAAAATGGAAAAAACACAGTTGTTTTTTTAATAAAATCAATTTGAAAACACGATTAAGACACACATCGTGAGAATGAAAGGGGACAACTCACCCACGAAAATGTAAGCAAAAGAGCATAGCATGATGAAAAAGACACCGAACTTGACGAAAACAAAATTTTATCGTCTAATGTTCATATTATTATTATTAAAGAGGAAAGATCAAAAGTATTTTGGGGGTATATTTTTACATTTTTTAATCGTTCCTAGCACGTCTGAAATTTTCGTTAGAAATATTTTTTTTTTTTTTTATTTTCTTATTTTTTTTTTTTTTTTTGGTAAAAAAAAAAATGGACAAAATCACTTTCAATCATTTTTTTCGATTTGATAAAAAAGATTAAAATCTTACTTTGATATTCTTTTAAAAATCAATTATCATTTTTTCAAAACTGATTTTAATAAAAACAGAAATTATACTGTTTATTTAAAATATTTTGAACCAAGCTTAACTTAGCTTCTGCGCTGAAAAAATGTAATTTTAAAATAAAACAAAGCAGGTCATAACCTTTGCGTTCGATTGACGAAAGGCACATTCATGACGTTTAGATAACTTACGGAGGAGAATTCTTTCTACGGATGGAAGGAAGTGAAATTATTTAAGTGAACAAATTATTTACCTTGTTACTTTTAAGGAAAACTTTCAGCGCTCTAATTTTTTATTTTTATTTTTTTTTTTTTTTGTACTTAGCTTTCATTTTTTACGTTTACGATGCTTTATGGAAAATATAAAGAAATTAAAAATAAGACTGTTAATAGTGAGATTAAATTTCATAAGAAAAAGGTATCTAATTAATTTAGGTACCTTTCTTATGAAATTTTATCAGAAGTGTATATAAAATACTATAATTTTATGTACATTTATTACATTTTACTGTGTTATTTGTATTTCCATTCATTTTATTATTAATTTTGATATTTCATTTATGGAAAAATGTCATAACTGAGATTAATATAAAAATAAGATCATATAAATTAAAGTTTAGCAGTAGTTAAATTTCTGTTACTTGTAGGTACCCTTCTCAGTTGAAATTGAAAACACAAATTAACTTCTCCATACGTGTTTCACAAAAGTAAAGAGCTTGACAGCGGAGAACAATGCTGAACTCAAATAATGCAACTAAATTGTATTCTGGTTGGTCTTCCGTACTTGATAATTACTGTCCGACTATAAACACAAAAATTACATTTCTTAATTACCATGGCTAATCTGATTGGTCCAAATTATACAATTTTCAAAGCGCTAGAAAATCTCACACGGACATTTTGAAAGGTTGATGTTGCTTTTAACTAATGTTAAAATATTTTTTAAAATTCAATTTAAACATTTTTTAAAAATCTTTTTTAAAATTAAAGAAATAAGAAATAATTGTATTAAAATTCAATTTTCATTGAAAAAAAATTTTTGCTTTCAGAAAATATTGTCCATATTCATAAAAACAAATTAAAACAAATAAAAGCATTTGAAACTAAAATAATATATTTGTTTTATTGAGTTTTGTATGTTACAATTCACAGCTGATTTTCAGGTACGTTGGCCAAAAAAACAAAAAAAAACATGATTTGTATTCTTCAAAGCCTTGTGCTTTTAACTTTTGTAATCACTAAAACCGATGGTGTCGAATTTCTAGAGTTTTTCATAAAATTAGTTATGGGGGTGTTAATAAATATAAAAAAAAAATATTTCTGCCATGACTTTAATAAAAAAAAAAAAAAAAAACATATTTATAATAATTTTGATCATCTGTGAATAGTTTCTGAAAGTTTCATTAACATCTGACAATTATTTTTTTTTTATTTTTGCAAGATTTTCCAAATTAATGTTATTTACTGTGTTTGCGACAAAAGAGAAACAAGGTTTTTAAATCAAAATTTAGAATATTCTAAAAAGATGGAAAAATTTTAAAATAATTAAAAAAATTTAGTCTATCCTCTTCATAAAACCTAAGCATTTTGACGATAAAATTTTGTTTTCATAAACTTTGGCGTCTTTTTTCATCAGACTATGCTCTATGTTTTAGCGATTTCCGTGGAGTGACTTAGGTTAAAAACCCAGGTTGTTTTGTGTGTGTGTGTGTGTGTGTGTTCCTTTATGTATGGGATCTGATTTCTTACATTTTTTCAGCCGATAAAACAAACATCCACTTTTTTTTTTTCGGCAGGTAGTATTTCTTATTGTCTTGCACACTTTTTTCTTTATTTTACATTCAGAATGCTTTAAAATTCCATTTACAAGACAATTGTTTATAATAAAATTCTATTCACCAATCGATAGACTCATAATGATTGTAAACAATGTTTTTGTTTGAATTTGGGTTTGACCAATTCGTAAAAAAAAAAAAAAAACTAATTAAGACATGCGTGTCTGTCAACCTTAAACAATAATCTTTGTCAATTTTATTTTTCAGTCTTTATGATGGTCGATACTTGATCTATCTCTTACTGTTACATCCCCAGGCAACGCCGGGCTCTACTGCTAGTACTTGATATAATGCAAAAATATCACAATGATAAAATTGGTCAATAATTATAACTATTTATACTGGGACTCTTGCATGTAATTTCAAGTAATCCATAATAATATTTAAAATTTTGAAATCATATTTATTTTTGACATATTTTTATCTGTATGAAACCAATATGTAATCATCTACCAAATAACTTTTGAAAAAGTGCATATATACCTACAGTAGTAATAAGTGAAGTCAATATGGAAGCCCATAAGTTTGACTTGAGAGTTTTTGTTGTAGGAATTTAGTGAATGCAAACAGCAGAAATAGCTTCTTGAATGTGTACAGGGATTGGTGAAAGAATTGATTTGTGATTACATGTTTCCAAAATTTTTTCAATCTGGCATGAATTCCTGGAAGAGTGACCTCATAAAGGATATTCAGTAACCAATGATAAGACACTTATGTTGAATCTCATTCTTTTCAGAACACGTCGGTTGCTTGTATTAAGGTCCAATGAAACTACACCTACACTACATGTGCTGTGTAAATACATTAAGGAAAAGCCACTTGGCGATTTTGCTGAATAAGACCAACCAACATATATATATATATATATATATATATATATATATATATATATATCCCTTTCTTTTTAGTTACTGTGTATGTATTTATAATATAGTTAATGTGTGACAGTTCTAAACTATGATAGCACACATAGGATTTATGTCCAGTTCACATTCCTCCCTGTTTTTTTTTTTTTTTTTTTCTTTTTTTTTTTCTTTAACAGTGATAGAGGTTTATTCCTTATTTCCTGTTTACCAGTCTCTTCTAAGGTCTTCTCATTCTCTCTTTCAGTCAGTAGCTCCTTGCATCTTAATGTTATCATTGCTTTGCTTGGGATGAACTGATTAAAAAAAAATATTACATCAAAACTTTTATTTGCTCTAATAATTATAATTTATAGTGACTCAGTTATGTTAAAAGGATGGATAGAAATGCATTTCAAATAATTTTATTATAAAAATACTTTGTAACTTATTGCAAATAAGATTTATTTAACAAATACATATTTTGCCCTCTTTGGTGAGACCTAGAATACACTGACTGTATCCACTGTAGGGGAGTAAACTCCTCACCAAAGAAACTAATAAGTAAATGTTGATACTAAAATATAAATGACCAATATGTATTTATCCCTGAATCAAATAAATGCTTATAGACTCAAATGCATGGGTGTTTTTTGTGTGTGTGTAACGTTTTTCTTTTTTTTTTTTTATTTTAATTATTTCACAGCAAGGCAATAAAGTCACTAAGATGCAAGTAGTTACTGATTGTGAAATAATATGAGCAAAAGAAAACATTAAGGAGAGAGAAGAATAACAAAAAAAAAACAGGAATTAAGGAGAGAAAATAATTTCTTTTTAAAGTTTAAATTTGACAGGAATGAAAGAGACTTCCTCAAGCAAGAAGTCTGAGAAAAACTGTTAGTATAGAACTTATCAATTTAAACTGTAAAATAATGAGACCTAGTTGCCAATCTAATATCTGCATTTAAATTTGTAAAGTTGAGACCCTAAAAGGGAAAGCTCATTACCATTAAAAATATGGAAACATTACAGGAAAGCTACCTACTTGAATTTGACTAAATCTAAGCAATACTACTGCTGACATCGGTGTGGCTTAAGGAATTAAAAAAAAAAAAAAAATGAAAAAATATAAAACAGTTACTAAATATGTAATTTTTATACTGTATTCAAAAATTCTTCCAATTTTACTGTTTTAGTTACATTGAAATGAGTTGGGATCAAATATGGATTGGAATCTGACAGAATAAGATAAAGAACAAATAGGAAACATTTCTCAATCTAACATGTTTCACTTTTATTAAAATTTCATCAGAGACTGAGATAGGAAGAAAAAGAAATTCTGATATTTTTACTTGTGGTGTTTGATTTTCATTGGTTAATCATGTTTCTTTTGTATTCAATTTGTTCCTATATTTTGTGAGAGTTTGAATTGTTGTCTAAATGTAAATCTCCTGTGTTTGTAGATATGGGCTTTTAGATCTTGTGATGTGTCTCCGACATAAATGCTTTTACATTGTAAATAATTCACTTGATAAGTACCGGAATTGATGTTGAATTTCTTTTTCTTCCTAATTATATCACTGATTGTCTTGGAAGTGGTAGTAAAGATCCTAGTATTAGGGATAACTAATTTATTTTCAAGTTTTGTAGAAAGTGTTAGAGTGCACCATTATGAATTTCGTGTTGTTAGGAGTGCTATTGGTGGTGTTCAGTTTATTTTTGATTTGTGGATTTTGTAAACTTGTTTTCTGGTGTTGAGGATGGAATGATGTGGGTAGTGAAGAAGTTTAAATGTTTTCTCGATGTATATCTCTCCTTCAATGAGGCATTCTGATCTACATATCCTAAGGGCTCTGGAGTAGAATCCTATGGCTAATTCTGATTTTATCTTTTGATTATGGTAGGAATAGAAATTAGATCATTTTGGTTAGTGGGATTGCGATAATCTCTAAAATCTAATTTGTTGTTGTTATGTATTAATAAGATGCAGAAGAAAGGTAGAGATTTATTTATTTCAAATTCATGTGTGAATTCAATGTTAAGTTCAACTTTATTATGTTTCTTTTATCATCTCAGATGACATTCTCTTATGTCCATGTAATATAAATCTATGTATCTTAGGTAAGTGGAATTTTAGGTATGATGTGTTTAAATGGACCAGTCTCTAAAATTTTTAGGAAAAGACAAGCATTAATGTTCCCATAGGTAAGCCAAATTTTAACTTATTGAAAGAAAAGAAACAGTGGTTAGTGATTAGTTTACTTTGAAATGACTTTCTTTTCTATTTATTAGACTCAATCATACAAAATTTAAGTAACTCAAATACTGGGAAAAATCCTAAGTGCAAAAAAGAAATCCTGTACAATAAAAAAACCAAAAAAAACCCCAAAAAGAACAAAAACTGGTATTGACATTAAATAACCCACCAAGGGTTGATATGTTCTCCCGCCAACCTAACCCAAATACATTAAAGCTTTCATTCATTTGGATGATTACATTTATAGTGACATATCACATTCTGGCCCTTTGTCAGGGGTAGGAAATGATCAAATAATGTATTTTATTTGAACTTTGGATACATAAGCAACAGTTACTTACCTACCCTACAGCTCTGTCAACACAGCTTTAGTTATTTTCTGCTCTCATAATACTTGTATTTCGGGAAGAAATTTGATAAAATACTGCATTTTATAATTTCTGAATTTGTTCGAACAAATTTTGTCTGTATGTTGTTCATTGAAAATGTTAGATGAGCGGATTTATTTACATTTGAACTGTTGTTGTTACCATGTTTTGGTTGCTGTGTCTTCTGGCCTGCTTCAGGTGTTTGTTAATTTGAGTAACTTTCACTCAAGAAATTCAAACTGAACTCTTTACTTTATCTATGGTGTTATATTATTCTCATTCCACTGACCACGTCTAAGGATTTTTTTTTTTTTTTTTTTTTTTTTTACAATGATGTTCACCCTGTACAAGGCCCAAGAGCCACTCAGGGTAGAAAGTTACAGAGTAAGAGGCACACTCTATGGAGATATGTGTAGAAGATAACAGTTAACCCTAGATTTGAACAGGTTAAGATTGTAGTGATTGGGGAAGCATCCTCTTGGGAGTTGGTTTCACAAAGCAGTAGTTCATTGGAAGAAGCTGCTGAAGTGGAAATTATATTTCACCAATGGATTGAGAGTGGTTCTCTACAATGTGCATGGCATAGTGGGTCCCATCTGCGAAGGTTAGAACTGGTGGAGCTACGGAATGTAGTTCATCTGAACACATTCCGTCTACTTTTTATTTAGCGCAGTTATTGCTCACCCTGTTCCCACTGAGTCTAATTCTGCACTGCCTGTTGGTTTGTAAATTTAGTGATAGAGTAAATGAGTTCAATCTCTGGCTTGGGCAATACAGACTTTGTATAAGCGGGTGAGCAATAACTGAACAGTACTAGATTAAAAAAAAAAACTACACTGGAAAGATGAATTACGTTCCTTACTTTCACGACTACTTACTTCCATGGGTAGAGGACACAATGCCACACACATTGTAGTAGACCAAGGGAGATGTATCATATTTGCCGGCATCAAGGATGCAGTTTTTTTTTTCCTCCTGAAATAAGTTTAAAAAATTTGCTGTTCATCCTTGAGGATGAAGGTTAGGGTTTTCTTAGACCTATGCTAGCCTTGGAAGAAGGTTATGTATGCCAGACAGTAATGTGATCTCTTTATTGTATGTAATATCTTAATTGAATTTATAAATTATACACTGTTTAAGGTAATAAATAAAGTACCTAAAAAGTAAAAAATATATTCCTGTGGCAGACTATGGTAGGGGAGCCAACAGACTAGTAGTAGTCAAGGTAATTAAATACAAGTAGCACCACTCCATCTCTATGAATATCCTAGTTGGCAACTGCTGAACTAAGCCACACCCACTTGTCACGAAATGATAAACATTAACCTGGCGTCTCTATTTTTCTATTTTGTTTCCATTATTTTTACCATTTTTATGTTTCCCAATCTTTACCTGTTCAGGTGTTAGCTGTACAAGTCTGACTGATTGAAAACATGTTGGTACGATTTTTAAAAACTTGGCAGCTTAATTGTGCTTCCGTAATTGTTGATCTCCAAAAGTGATGGTTATAATCAGTTCAAACCTGGACCTGTTTATGCTAGGAGTGAGCTATGGCTTCAGAAGGCTCTGACTTAAGTAAAGCATTATTTTATTTTTAATTTGTGTATATTCCATGGGTAAAATTTAAAAAAAAAAAAAAAAAAAAAAATAGGTAGACCCAGATAAAATTGTTTTCCATCTGGACATATAATGGACCTTCAGCTGATATTTCAGTGAATGGAAGACACTGCTGGGGAGAACAATGAATTGTAGAAGTGGAGTATCATTGTGTTTGATGCAGCTCTACCATGGGTACATATCACATTTGGTATTTTATATGTCTAAGAGAGAGTAAACTTGATTGTGTCTCTGTGTTGTAAGGGTAAAATGATAAAAATCCATTTCACAAGGGGTCAAGATGATTGACATGTTGCTAAACCACCCACCAAAAAATCCTGGTAAGGTAGGAGAAAGTGTTGAGACCTTATTTTCATGTATAAATTTTTTTTTTTTTTTTTTTTTTTTTTCTCAAAAATTTCTATTTTAAACTTGGGATGTGTCCTTGATGTTGGTAAATATGGTAAGTTCCATTTGAACAGCTTCTTCACTGACTGACTCTCCAGAGATTGCTTTTCTGATTACTACAATCTTAACCTGTTCAAGTCTAGGGTTAACTATTATCTTCCCCACATATCCCCATAAACTGTGCCTCTGACTTTGTAACCCTCTATCTAGAGTTGCTCTTGGAGACTTGTATAGGCTGAACATCATTGTTTTTTTTTTTTTTTTTTTTTTTTTTTAAAAAAAAAAAAAGACAAGATATCCTTATACATGGTCAGTGGAATGTGAACAATATAACCCCATAAATTAAGTAAAAGGTTCAGTTTGAAATTCCCTCTATTATTTATTTTCCAGCATGACCTTACTCTGCCCCATGTGGTAAAATCTATGAAAGAATGCTTTAGGGAGAAGAGGATAACTGTTTTTGATTGGCCCATACCTAGTGTAGATGCAAATCCAACAGAAAATTTTTGGGAAATAATCAAGAGATTAAGAAGATTAATATCCTCAAAATCTTGAAGAATTAAAACAAGTCATGACTGAAGTGTGGACATTGGAGACACAGAGGATTGTATTGGGCCAGTTAATTTGTTACCACAATGAACAAAAGAAAAATTAAATGCAAAAGGTGCGACAACTAAATGTTCATGTACCAATTTAGGTGTTCAAAATTGTGTTCATTAGTAAATACTTCATCTTGATTAAAGAAAAAAAACTTTTTTTCATTTTGTTACTAGCTATAATAATGTTTGACTTTGGAATATTTCACATTTCAAAGAAAATATAGTTTGTTGGTGAAATACTATTGGATTATTTTCATTTTTTTTTTTTTTTTGTAACTCAAATTGTTATATTAGGCTCATTAACTCTGTTGTTTCTCTCTGTCCTTCAAATATGTCCTGAGTGGCAAATTTTCTAATCCCTTTTTCTTCATTATGTATCTCAGAAATTTTCACAATCTCATTTTGAAAAGTACACCTTTTTGTTTTCATTTTCCTTTAAAACCACATTACTCACATGTTCAGATCATGGGATTCTCAGTGTCCTTCTGTAGACCCACATTTCATTTACTTCAAGTCTCTTCTTCATCTATGAGGAGATTGTTCAGTATTCTTAAATTCATTTGTTTTGCTTAAAGAATCTTACTTAGCAGGTGGGTGATAAATTGCTACTGCTTCTCCTGAGTGTGCCTAATAAATGGTAGTCAAGTCAAAAGAATGATTTTTAAACTAGACAATGTTCTTTCACATCACCAAAAGTGGATGAAGGACTCTTGATGGTTATATAATATCTAAGTGTCCATATTAACATAACATAATAAAGTAATAATTTATTTAAGTAAATGGGATATGTTTGTTGTATGCCTTGCTATTTGGACCAGCATTCTTATTCTGGTTGTGAGGAACTACTTAAATAAACTGGTCCACTTGTAAAACTTAGGGCATAAGGGAATAATTTTAGTAAAATAGCATTCATTAGCCCTTCAAGCCATTTATCATAATTTTTTTTTTTTTAATTGGGGAGTCCTGTTCATAACATAGTCACAAATTGATCTGACTTTTTACAGGTATTTGGACTAAAAAAATGTAAAGTTTGAAACTCTGCATGTTTCAGTGATAGCTGCATTATTTTTTTTTTTTTTTTTTTTTTTTAAAGTTCCTGAATTCTTTAAACTTTATGAAACTTTTCTGGTGGGTATTTTTGACATAAACATTGGGTGTGGGAGTAATAATTATTTATCTTAAATGAAGAATATTTTTGTTCTTTTTAATTACAAATGTATACATCTGTTTTTTATTTTAAAAAAATCATTTTGTGAAAGTCTTTTTTTTTTTTTTTTTATGCAGAACAACTATGTCAAGATAACTTTGTAAAATGTAAGAATTGATTTTTACACTGTTTTGATTTTATGAACAGGACCCTATCTAAAATGATAAAAAAATGTCATGCCTTGAATGTCTAAGGAATACTAATTTAGAACAATTATCTCACCCCGCTTTTTTTATTTTATTTATTTTATTTTTTTTTGTGCTAGTTATTATACTAACAATGCTTTGACTGTTGTATTTTTTTTTTCCAGGCATCCTTCATTGTAGTTATTTATCATGTTGTAATTTCTAATTAAACTGGGAGGTTGGAGGTAGCAGGGTCATGTCATGAAATCTACCCTTTTTTTTTTTTTTTTTTTTCAAAGAAAATTATGCCGCTTTTTTCAATTTAATTCATATTTGAGGAACTACTATGCAATTAGATGGACGAGGGATTTTATGCATTTTATATGAAAATGTAACAGTTTATGGTTAAAGGCTTTTAACCATCTGCTATTTAGACCAGTGGTTCTTAAACGGGGGTGGGGATTTCCCCCCCATGCAGAAATTTCAGGTTGTTAGGGGGCAAATGTTTTGAAGGAGGTTTTCTGTGATTTTTTTTTTTTTTTTTTTTTTTTTTTTTTTGTGTGTGTGTGTGTGCAAGATTTTATAACAAGTAACTCAGCAAAGAGCCAGTGGTTGTTTGTCTATTGCTGTTACTGTTTGGGATCAGACTGTTTACTTTGCAAGCTCTATTTGCTTGCATTTGTATGTGCAATTTTATATTTGTACAACCTTCCCAAATTTTGAGACACAATTTGACATTATTTTCTTTTAGTATTCCTCAGGAGAAGATGTCAAAAAAAAAAAAAAAAAAAAAAAAAAAATTGCCATTATCAAGATTCATACTTCTGGTTTTCCTTTCTGATCCAGAATGAAGAGCAAGTACCTCAATGTATGCTTTGTTTGAAAACTTTAGGGAATGGCTTCATGAAAGCATTCCAGTTGAAACAGCATCTTGAAAACAGCCATTCAGAATTCAAAGACAAGGATTGTGCAGTTTTGAATCTCAAAGAGGCCAATTTGAAATGAGCAAGATGAGATGTGACTGGAACCTTCCAAAACAAAATGGCTGCAATTGTGAAAGCATCATATGAAGTTGCCTATAAAATCACAAAGAATAAGAGGGGACACAAGATTGGGGAAACATTGGTAAAACTATGTTTGCTGATCTGTTCCAAACTAGTCTTGGGAGACTCTGCCTATCAGAAGATGAAGTAAATTTCAATGTTGAATGACACCATTCACTCTTGTATTAATGATCTGGCTGAGAATATGAAGTGGTGATTAATTTCAAAAATTAAGAAGTCACCTTTTTTTTCTTTTGCAATCCAAATGAATGAGTCAATGGATGTTGCAAATCTTTCTCAACTGTTGGTCTTTGTGAGGTACATCCATGAAGAGAAAATTGAAGGGAATTTTTTGTTTTGCCAACTGCTCAAAACAAGTGCCAAAGTTGATGTCATGCAACTTTTGTTCTTGTTTTTTGGAGAACATAACTTGAATTGGGATTACTTGGTTGGTGTGTGCATGGATAGAGCACCTGTAATGTTGGGTTTGAGATCTGGATTAGTTATCCTCATCCTGCAAAAGAATCCACTAAACTAATCTCAGAGAAGCACTGACTCGAAAACTCTTCCAAGACTTGTTGATCATGATTAGTCAATTACATCAAAGGTTTTGCTCTTAACACAAGGCTGTTTTGGCAGTTTTTGTCAAGATTTGGAAGCAGGACATAATGCTTTGCTTTTTTTATATGCAAAGCTGATAGCTGTCCAAAAGCAATATGCTTCAATGGGTGCTTGAACTGTTCAATGAGGTTGTGTTGGTCTTTGAGGAACAAGGAAAGACTATTTCTTTTTATCATCTGACTAGCTTACTTGGCTGATGTTTTGGATGAGGTTAATGAACACAAGAAGAAGCTTCAAGGAAATATGAACATTCTTGATCAAAACAGACAAAATCAAGGCATTTGTGGCCAAACTTGATCTCTGGAAGGGCCAAGTGGGAAGGGGCAATTTTGTGTCTTTTATGAGTTCGAGTGTGTTGGAGATGTTATTCTGAAAGGAATTGCTGAAGATATTGCTGGTCACCTGACTGCTCTTTGAGATGGGTTGCAAAGATATTTTCTGAGAATTGTTGCAAAGAATGTTGATCAAAAATCCATTTTGATGTGAGGTTGAAACTGTTGAAGAAGCATTTCAAGAGCAATTCCTTGAGCTCTACCATGACTTCTCTGAAGGATTAATACAGTGCTGAGGAGCTGGAGATGTTTTGGCTGTTTCCATTCTGTATCCAAAACTTGGCAGCAATGCACTAAAAATGTTTTCAACAACTTATTTGTGCTAGGCAGGATTCTCTGTGCTTGCTGATGTTAGAACAATATTCTGCAATTGTCTGAATGTTGAGTTTGATCTGATTGGGCTCTAGGATGGATTCCCTTTGATATTGATCACAACTTTAAAGTTCCCATTGATTAAGTTTTTTTGTTAGCTTTTTTTTTTTTTTTTTTTTGGTAACATTTTTTGGGAGGGGGAAATGACTTGGTTGGATAATTGGAAGAGTGAAGTGGGTTGAAAAAGGTTAAGAACCACTGGTTTAGAGCCTAATGCTGAAAATGATCTGAAACTATGTGATCCTTTATTTATTAACACAATGGATATTCATTTGTGCAGTCTGCTTTTCCGATGTTGATTGATGCATGTACAGTGTTTTTATTGAACATCTTTGTTGGTTTTATTATATAAAGAAAATATCTGTCGACTATTTTAGTTGGTGTTACTAATGATCATTAACCTGGACATTTTGTGGGGGATGCATCCCAAATCTTTTAAGGGATTTTTGATTTTCTCTCAATAATACTTTGTCTCTGGATAATATCTGATTTAAATATGACTTTTGTTATGATAAATGTTCTGGTTAATACTGTCTTTTAAAAAAAATCTTTAAAAAATAAAAACAACCAAAAAACAGGCTTATATTCTCTTTGGGCAAATAGTTTTCATTAAAAAATCATTTTTGCATGGGTTTAATCCTGTTTTTGAGCTAATCTGCTGTGATATTTGAGTGAACTGCAATGGCAATGACATTTTAAATTTTTTTTTTACTATTAGAAATCTGATGCCTTTTCTAGTTTTGAGTAATATTTTACCTAGAGCAATGTTAATAATTATTACACCAGTGATATAATAATCAAAAAATGTAAGTTTCTTCAAAACTGGCTTCTTTCTTGGCTTTTAATTAGATTCTTGCCTAGCAGGTCTTTAAAAATGTATAAATTGTGGAAAAATGCCTGAGAACAAATTCAAAGGATTAATATATTTAAAAAAAACAAAAAAAAACTGGTAGCCATTATATTCTAAAGAACAACTTGTTTATACCGCCCCCAACTTCTACTGAACCATTTATTCAATATATATATATAATTTCTAGAGCCTATATTTTTTATTTTTATCTTGCATTTTATAAGTGAAATAAAACCTGACATGACCACCAAATAAGTAATTATCGATGCTTTTAATAAAGATAGATATAAGTTGAGACGCATACAATATATTTCAAATATAAATATATCCAGAACATTTCCAGAACATTTCCAGAACATTTTTTTTTTTTTGCTTTGGGCATAATGTGTAAAAACTCAACAAATGTTCTATATATCCAAGCACTTTTGACTATTCTATTAGCCACCATCAAGGATTTTTTATTTTTAACTGCATATGTAGATTTTTATTTGTATGTATAGTGATGTGAATATTTTTTTTTTTTTTTTTTACAGGCATGGTCAGCATGTTGTGGCCATGTTCATAGTTGATATTATTGAGTGTTGGCTTTTTCTTTTTTAATAATGATTCTATTAATTTAGCAGTTTTTTTTTTTTTTTTTTTTTTTTTACATGTGTATGAGGCTATTATGATCATATTTTCTCTGAGTATGTTGCAGGAAAAAAAAAAGACATTCCCATCACTATAGATATACATAAATCAAAATCTACATATTCAGTAAAATTAGAAAAAAAACAAAACAAAAAAAAACCTTTCATAATAGACCATATGGACAGTTTTTACATGCTTTACTTTATGTCCAGAAAAGTAAACACTTGTACAAATACAAGAAAAACTTAAATAAAAAAGCTTAATCAGTGTACTTTTGAAAAAATAATTTTTAATGAAGTTATATATATATATATATATATATATATATATATATATATATATATATATATATATAATATGGTGTAGCAATTTTTCTTGCAAACAAGTTTGGCTAAAAACAATAATTTATGTCTGATATTTCTTAATGAGTTTTCCTTGTTGACTGATTAGTTTCCATATCTTGGTGTGGAATATATGTAGGAACTATACACAATTTGTGCTTCTTTGTCACCCCCACCTCTCTCTCTGTATCTCTTCCTAAACTTTAATGTTTTTGTTCTTTTTGTTTCAGATATGGAATCGGACATTTTATCATCAGTCATGTATCTGGTATTAACGCTAATGGTAATGGTATTGGTGACAAGAATATACCGTCGACAACGTTACAAACACTATGAAGTGAGGGTCCATGATGTCAGTAAAGGTCACCGATGGGTGATGGTTAGCATGTTCAGCAAGCCAACCTACTGTTCGATCAGTGGAAGCAACATTATCCATGGATCGCAGTGTGACTCTTGTAGCATCTGTGTGGATGATCATAACATGAAGCTGGCCAACCGCAACATCCCGTGTAAGCGGCTGTCAACCAAGGGCAAGTACACTATCCACCACTGGGTGCACGGAAACCTGCCCCTGTGCAGCACTTGCTATGTGTGTGGGGAGATCTGTGGCATCCAGCCCCAACTTTGTGATTTCATTTGCCGCTGGTGTCAACGCTGTGTACACAATGGCTGCTTCCAGGTGAAAGATAACGAATGTGACTTTGGTCCTTACAAATCGGTCATTGTTCCCCCAAATTGTGTCAGACTCAAGTGGGTGGGCTTCAAAGGCCGCCGTCACCTCATTGTTGATTCAGTAAAGTGTCCAAACATTGAGAATTGGAGTCCAATTATCGTCATTGCGAACAGGAAGAGTGGAAACAATGATGGGGAGAGTATTCTTCAAGCATTCCGCTCCTATTTAAACCCTGCCCAGGTGAGATTCTATGCACATACATACATACTGTCTAATTGTAACTTGTATATTAAGTTTAATTCTCTCTCTCTCACACATACATGTATATGGTCTCTCACTCTCTCTCTCACACATACATGTATATGGTCTCTCACTCTCTCTCTCTCACACATACATGTATATGGTCTCTCTCACATACATGTATATGGTCTCTCATACATGTATATGTCTCTGGTCTCTCTCTCTCACATACATGTATATGGTCTCTCTCTCTCACATACATGTATATGGTCTCTCTCTCTCACATACATGTATATGGTCTCTCTCTCTCACACATGTATATGGTCTCTCTCTCATACATGTATATGGTCTCTCTCTCTCACATACATGTATATGGTCTCTCTCTCTCACATACATGTATATGGTCTCTCTCTCTCACATACATGTATATGGTCTCTCTCTCTCACATACATGTATATGGTCTCTCTCTCTCACATACATGTATATGGTCTCTCTCTCTCATGTATATGGTCTCTCTCTCTCATGTATATGGTCTCTCTCTCTCTCTCTCACATACATGTATATGGTCTCTCTCTCTCATGTATATGGTCTCTCTCTCTCTCTCACACTCACACTCACACACACAGAGAATTAGTTCATTTGTATAATGTAAATCTGTTATCACCAAATAGATTTCCAGTATAAGAATTTTTTATTTTTAATAAGTATTAGCAAATATACCTGGTATTGTGAGTAAGGTCCCCCCCTTTTTTTTTCCTTTGGCCCTTTGCACTATGCTGTTGCGTCTTTGAGGGTTTTCCATATGACATAAATGGTATTATTGAAATTGTCATAATTAAAGGAGCTTGATAAGTTTATTATTTTTACTGTAAAAAGAAAAGAAAAAGGGGACTGTGAACGATTTTTACTATAGAAATGTATTGTCAACAAGGCGAAATAATGTGGTGGTGGGGGAGGGGTCAAGAATGAAGACAGACATGACTGGAATTTTTGAAGGAGAAGGAACAGTTACCAGTCACTAGCACAATAAAGACAAAAATATTTTAGTGTCTGCAAAAACAAGTGTGTGAAAAGGACGGGTTTTTCTCTTGACATAATTATTATCTGTAATACCTTCACTCTCTTGGGAATGTTTATTTACAAGATTATGAAAATATATGAACGAAGTACAATGCACTATTTATTATTTACCTTTTATAAAGAAATATATGTGAAAAGAAATCTTTTTATTCAAAAACTTTTTAAAATGTTATCAAAATAGGTAAACCATCTACAATGCAATATTTATTATTTACCATTTTATAAATAACAATGAAAACAAATTTTTTATTCATAATTTTATAAAAATATCAGTAAATTGCTGCATAAAAGAAATGCACAGGAAATGCATTTTTTTCAAATTTATAATTACAGTTTCTCATTATGTTTACATAAATTTTCATGTCTGACAGATATTTTTTAAATTTATGAATAAGATAATTTAATTTCATATTTATTTCCTGATAAATGATAAACAATGCATTGTATTAGGTGGTTTGCAATTTTAAGGTTTGCATTTTTAGAATATTGTAAATATCAAATTATTCTTGTAAATAAACTATTTGGTAAATAAATACTGTTTAATATCTTTGTAAATTTTCAAGGAACTAAGTAAATATATAAATTCACTTTCATATGTTTGGATTTTATTAAAATTCTAATAATCGCTTTTAAAAAACAAAAAAACAAACATTGTCAAGGGAGTGAAGGTAGTTAAAATAATAGTGGTGTCAAGGGAAAAGCATTCTTTTGAAATATTTTATTGAGGGCATGAAAGTTAGATTGCCAAGTATTTTACATGAAGAATGCCTAAACTTTTGGTGCTGTTTCAACCAATTTGTGCAAATCAAGGGAGAATTTTGCTGAACCTCTTGAATAAATGAGAAAAGTTAAGTTACCTGTAAAACAAAATGGGTCAATAACATATTTTAAGTTCTTTCTCCATACCAATTTGTAATTAATTCAATCTTTAGTTATTCAACTATCATGACCTTGTGCTAAACTTTGTAACTAACCATGTTTATCTTGCAAGCTAGTCTGTTAAGAGGTTTTTATTATTCTTATTGGGTGCCCAATTACAATGGCCTTGTGCCAGAATAAACTACACAACCTCTCTTTCTTGAAAATATAGTGATTTTTTTTTTATTTTTTTTTTTTTATTTTTTTTTATTTTTTTATTAATGTAAACATTATTTTTAGTGCTTGGGTCAGCTTCCTGTTTTTTTTCTTTTCTTATACAATGAAATTAATATCAACCAGCCTAGATAAAAAAACAAGTCCTATGAAAGAAAAATGCTTTCCAACATGAATCAAACCTGTACTTCCGTTTTCCATAAGGCAAAACGCTCCTATAGCTGAAGCGTGCTGTTCCCAATTTGTTCATGCAAGGCCATTAAAGCTCAATTACCTCCTTAAGTAATCCACATATCCTGTTGTGATTTCTTTGAATCCATAACTTTATTTACATATCTAAAATATAAACAATGGTTTTTAAATAGATTTTTTTTTTTTCTCAATTCAACATTATTTTTATTACTATAAATGTTATTTTCCCTGATGGAAAAAGGAATGCAGGTTGGGAGGTACATTTTTTTTTTTCTTAGTAAGATTTATTAATCTTGGCTGGTTGATATTAATTTCACTGTTTAAAGATGTAAAAAAAAAAAAACCCTCAAATGTGTACCCACTAAAAAGAATGTTTATAGTAATAAGAAAGGATTAAAAAAAAATCTATTTAAAAATATAGTCAGTTCCATATTTTATAAATGTTTAACTATTGTGGCCTGGAGTAAATTTCATTAAGGATTTCATTTATATGGCAAAAGACCATAATTTTAACTTAAAAAAATTCAGTTTTTAAAATTAAAATTATTAAGATGAAAATGTGTATAAAGTGCGCTAATTCTGGAGTCTTCTACGGTAAATTAATTTCAAGTGTCATGCAACATATCTTCTTTCCTGACACAACTATTGCTATTGCAATGTGGGATATGTAAAAAGAAAAAAATCAAAAAGTGGTAGAAAGCTAATGGCAGTTATCCATCTAGCTATATTGGATGCCAAGAATTTAAATTTAAAGACAAGCATCTTTGGATTTTGAGTGCTACTCAATGTAGAATTATAACTGGGGTTTTTGTATTGGTATCCCCACTTACTACGTATATTAGTTTACATCAATAAACCCTATTATTAGTGTGAAGAAGTCTTTTTGAAGGCTGAACATGTAATGTAGTTTTTTTTGTTTTCACCATTTTGTCATTCAATTACCATCTATTAGTTTGCTATATAGATTTGTATATCATATTTTCACAAAAGACAATGTAAACTCACAATTATCTACTAATACTACTGTGAAAAATTGAGGTGGGGAAAATTTGACCATGTTAAAATATTCAACTCATTCACAACAAGAAAGGAAAAGAAGAAAGCAGATAAAGTGTAAATACAAAATTCTTATATTTCAGAAATTGTTGATATTTTTTTACAAAAAATGTTTTTAAGCTTATTTTCTTATGAAGACAGTTTTTCCTATGACAGGAAATACTCTAGTCTATTTCCTGTCATACGAAGATTTTTTAATGGCTCCTCTTACTACCTCAACTCAGACTTTTACTTTTATTGTTACTCAGAGGAACTACTGTAGACATTGTTTTTATTTATGTAGGACACGCAAATGTAGTATTTAAAAAATAATGTTTTTTTTTAATCTAGTTTCTCATGAAGAGAATTTTTATATGACAGGAAATAGACTAGACAGATTCTTAATGACTCCTCTTACTACTTTCACTAAGCATTGACTGCTACTCTGACTTTCACATGGACTAACTACTTGATATCCTGTCCTATTTATACTTTTTTTTTTTTTTTTTTTCTTCCACTCAAGGTAGAGGGTTACTGTGTGTAGTCCTATTAGCATAGGAAAGGACAAGCATTAGGAGTATAGAATTGAAGCAAACTTTAGAAGGAACTGGAAACTCAATCCTAAACATGAAACATTTTAATGTATGTTACTTGATGAGTATAAAATTTCTAATAACTTAATAACTATGCAAACTTAAATATTTGAACTTTGCAGATTAATAATTTGTTTTAAATGTTGTGTCAATTTTTATATTTCTCTTTAAATTATTAGTTAAATTTTTATTTTAAGTTAGAATCCACTTGGTAGGGACATCATATCTTTTTAATAATTTTCAATAAAATTTTGTTTATTTTGTGTGAAACTGGTTAACAGAATGTTCAAATAATGTGTTCACTATAATTTGAATTTAAATTTGTTCATTTTACTGAATCTTAATTTATATAGTTTTTAAAGTCTTTCTTCAAAAACACTTCATTACCAATGCCAGAAAGGTTTTTGGAAGAGTTTGAATGCCAAGCAGATTTTGACAAGACAACTGATCTGAGATTCAATTATTTACTAAGCTTATTTTAGTTAGGCATAAATGTCTTCCAGTGAAGATCAACTAATAAGGTTAGAACTGACTACAGCAATAATTGTGTTCATGACATTATTATTGACTTTATTTCCTAGTTATTATTCTACTAGCCTAGAAGCCAACCTTTGGGTGGACTTAGACTAGCTCCTGTAGAGGGCTTTTGGGCCTTTACCTTCAGCATCTTATGTATGTAAAAGTTTTAAGAATTTAAAAATAATAAAATTATTTTATCTTTATTCAACACCTTAATTCAGCATAACCTTCCTTCATATGCACAACCAATCTCCACAGTTTGTTTAGATTCATTTTGTGCACAATTTTTATTTTCTTTTAAAATCCCCATTCTTTATTATCCCTTCACATAAAGTCACTCTTAAGACATTAGGGAACCTGAGCTATGTAATATTTCAAATACGTCACAGTACATGTGCTAGAAAAAGAAAAAAACATGAGCAATGTACCATGCCCCACTTAAGTTTTAATTATGATTTAATTAGGCAGTATCAGTTGCAGTTGTGATAAAAAGTGAAGTTAAAGTTAAACCTTTAATAAAGAATTGTTTTTTTTTTTTAAACCTTTCACTCTGATATTTAAATTAAATGAGTTATTTGATTTTTAATCGTGTGTAACTACAGTAGTTACTGTTATCAGGTTCTTTTTTTATTCACTGAGATTAAGACACACACATACACTGCACTTTATTTATATAAAAGAAGATAAATGGGGAGATATTTAAATGCTGTTATTGATATTAGCTCAGTATGGCACAAGGCCATAAATGTGGATCCACTTAATTCGTAAGTCTTTGAAATTAACTTGCTGGCAACAACTCCACAGCGGTCTTTTATGTTCTATTTATTGATTTACTTCTTTCGCTTGAAGTAACTGCTTTTCGTCTGGATGAAGGGGAATAACTTATGTAAACATTGGTGAGCAGTTACTGCCCTTATTCATCCGTATGTCCGTAGAGAAAACTTGCAACATTTTAAATTTATGTGCTCGAGCATCCTTCTGCTCCTAGATAATAGATATCCTTTGAGAGCAGGCTATTTGAAATTTCTATGATAGAGGAGGTGCTGAGGGGCTTGAGCATTTTTTTTTTTTTGTCTCTAGTACATGTATATGGGAAATCCTACTTTAAACTTGACTTTGTGTTACATTCTGCTGATGTCTCAATGAAAGAGTGAGCGAAAACCCTTATAAAAATGAAAACGTGAAATATCACTACAGGTCATATAACATAACCTTGATAACATAACCTTTTGGACCTTTTTGTAATGTATTCATCTCTGAATTTTTAAGATAGCTCTGTGATCTAACTCTCTGGTGGTGTAATGTCTGAAAAACAGCCGTTGCCTGTGTTTTTTTTTGTGGCTTCATTTTCTTGGAAGGAGGAGACTTTGACACTCTTCAAAATTTGCAGAGGCTTGACAGACAATGCCTTGCCACTGTGAACAAACTTCACCATTGATACTTTTTTTTTTTTTTTTTGGTCAGCTTTTGCATCTTTTACCACAGGTTGTACAGAGGGCATCTTTTGTGTGCAGATAGCATTCCCCCACATCAGAATTTGGCCTTGATAAGCAGAAATTCAATATTAGTGTTAACCTGGTTCGCAACTTCAATGTTGTGTCAACATGCAACGTGACCCTTGACTAAGCTTTCCACTGACTGGCCAATATGTTGCATTTCAATTCCTTGATCTTGTGTGTGTCAAATGCTGAGAAATTGCCTGCTGCATTCTCACAAGGTAACAAGATGAACGACAAACACCCCATTGAGAAATAAGAACACAAACCCTATTTCTCATATGTAGATATTTTATTCAAGGTTTTGCCAGCTTGCTTAGGTGGGTAGGTAGGTGAGACTTTGGACAACATCTCTGTTGATCTTTTAGATTGTGTGGCTGGCAATACAAATGGATGCCATCAGAACCACATGATGGACAAGTCTGTCTCCTGTCAAGGATGAACAAGAACTGACTCCCCAATCACAAGCATGACTGTTAATATAGACCAGCACCTGGAAATAATCAATGTCTGATTTGCTGTTACTTCGTTTGCAAAAAACCCCTCATTTATTCCTTTACTTTCCCATTCCTCTTTGGTTAAAGTGGATGCAGCTTAGAAGATCAGATCTCAAAAAGAACCACTTGCTGGCTATAAAACAGAGATGCTTGAGAATGAAATAAAACCACATCTTTCTTTTCTATTTGGGGTTTGGTGTCAGTTCTGCCATCAGATTTCAAACATTGAATAAAGATACTGCATGCAGATGTTCCACAATTTCTTGCTAACTCTACTGTATATAGCTTACAGCTATATAGTGTTGAAACACTGGTTTTCATCTCATCCCCAGAGTTAAGCAACATTGAGCCTGGTCAAAACCTAGAAGGGTGACCACTTGGGAATACCAGGTGGTGTAAGTTTGCAGGTGATGTGATAGATAATGGCTCAGGAATGAAAAATCGGACAGTTGAATTCGATTTCCAAATGAGATTGTTATCTTCACTTCCATGCAAATAATCTTGGGAATGGTATGAATCCATCTTATACCCCAGCTATGTGTTAAATAGCAGAGCAGACTAGGTCCTATGGACTTAGTTGGCAAGCAGTCTACCACAGAAAGTAAATCAATCATGAATTGGAAAGAGACCTGCATCCTGCATGACACCGAAGGAAGGAATCTTACTTATTATAAAACGCAGATTGTGTGTGTGTCTGTGTCTGTACGTTTATATATTGGATTGGATTTCCTACATTTTTCAACCAATTTCAATAAAACTTCACAGGACTACGTAAAATTACCTTGCGGTGGTTCTGACAGTGCCAAAAATTGGAAAAACGCAATTGTTTTTGCACAAAATCAATTTGAAAACACAATAAAACACGATTCTGTCATCAGCATGAAAGGGGACAACTCATATCGAGTTATACTTATTATAAAACCCAGGTTGTTTGTGTGTGTGTTCGTTTATATATGGGATCGGATTTCCTACATTTTTCAACTGATTTCAACAAAACTTTTTTTTATTTTTTTATTTTTTTTTGGGCAGGTAGTGTTTCTTATTGTCTTTTTTTTTTTTCTTTATTTTTACATTCAGAATGCTTTAAAAATTTCATTTACAAAGACAATTGTTTATAATAACATTCTATTCACTCGATAGACTCATAACGATTGAAAACAATGTTTTTGTTTGGGTTTGACCAATTCGTAAAAAAAAAAACAAAAAAAAACTAATTAAGACATGCGTGTCTGTCAACCTTAAACAATAATCTTTGTCAATTTTATTTTTCAGTCTTTATGATGGTCGATACTTGATCTATCTCTTACTGTTACATCCCCGGGCAATGCCGGGCTCTACTGCTAGTACTGTATATAGGTAGGTATAACCAAATGAATTAATGTCTTCATGTATGTATATTTTTCAGGTCATTGACATTTGTGACATTCCTCCAGAGTCTGGTCTTGAATGGTGTCATCTATTACCCAATGTTGACATCAGGGTACTTGTTTGTGGGGGAGATGGTACTATTGGTTGGGTACTAAATGCAATTGAGAGGTTAAAACTAGATGTAAGTATTTATGCTCTCTTTTAAAAGTTTTCTATTTTTTCCATTAAATAATGAATTTACTCAATAATAAATCTATACATTTGTAAGCTGACTGCAACCCACATTATCAAGTTATTGTGAATTTCATCATCAATTCTTCTCCCCACTTCTTTTTTTTTTTTTTTTTTTTTAAAGATCATTTCACCCCAAGCAAGGCAGTAAAGCTACTAGGATGCAAGGGTTTACTGAATGTTAGAGAATATGAGAAAAACTATTATTAAGGAGAGAGGAGAATAAGAACTAAGACAGATGCTATCAATTCACATTGCAATTATAATGAAAATATTTATAGAAAAGGCACATGGAACTTGTGTTACAGTGGTGCGTAGGCATTTAAGCTGAGATGCCAGGTCAGGACCAATAACATTGGAGATTCTTCTCTGGTTTTTTCAAGAATCTCTAAATATACAGCAAGACCAGGTGTGGCAGCAATATTTAAGACATGGATGAATGGTAGACTTAGAAATATGTAAAATAGTTTCTGGACAGAAAAATTGTCTAGAATGACACAGTGAACCAAATATCTTAGCAGCAGATTTCATAGTGTATGCTACACTAAGGCTACATATGGTTTTGAATTCACAGTTGTCCTTCTTTTAGATTGGCTGCCAATCATGGCTAAAGAGCCCAGCCTGCTTTGCTATTTAATCTATAGGTAGCAGGGTGAAGAGATAGAATTTTACTCCCTTTCCAAAGGGTATTTGCATATAAGTAAAAGTAACAAACTCTGCAAACCCTGTTTACTTGCACTGCCCTAAAATGTTGGCGATAGTGTAACTATGCAAATGCATTGATTACATTTTATGCATAAGTAGTCATCGGGACTTTATCTATAGAATGAACTCTCTAGTCACATGGAAGAAAGAATTGGATTAATTTAACAAAATGTGTAAAAATTAAGTTGACTGTGCAGACTTCTCAATGAGAATCTATCAGGAAGATGAATCAGGCATGCCAGTAATAATGACAATGTGCTATTGAAATGGCTATTGCATTCATCTGACTTGACATCTTGTGATTTTTTTTTTTTTTTTTTTTTTTTTTTTTTTTTTGAGGCTATGTGAAAGGGCAGGCCTATATTCCCCCCTCTTCCTACAAGCCTAGAAGAACTTAAGCAGAGAATCACTGAGACACTAGAGAATGTTATGCAAGACATGTTACAGCCTGTTGGGCAGGAGCTGGACTACTGATTTAGTGTGTGTTGTATCACAGGAGGTGCACATATTGAACATTTGTGAAGCTTTGTAAAATCTACATCTCTTGGAATATCTTGTTTGAATTTTGATAAATAAATCTTTTATTGTTCCTGGGATATGTAGTTACTCAGATATTCACATTTTAAATGATATCAGTTTTTTTTTTTGGACACCCTGTATATTAGAAACCTGATTTACATTATTTACATTGTTCAGACTGTTGTCCACATCTTTATTATTACTTTCGCAACGCTTTGGCCATTGTATACTCTAGTCATCTTCAGGTGATATTTGCTGAAATTTTGAACTGAACCCTTTATTTAGTCCATGGATACATTTCATATAATTTCATGTACCATGCCTTTGGATATCTCTCCATGTTTTTGTTCTTTTTGATTGTATTTTGTTAATACTGACATGCCTACTTTATGGGGCAGAATCTTGGATTCTGTACTGACGACACATCAATCAACTTGATGCCTTCCGCATATGTCGCCTTTGTAGCATCTGTAACAGAAAACTAGGTGATCGCATTAGAAATAGTGAAGTCTAACTAAATGCAACACGAAAAGTATTGAAGCCATTCTAATGAAAATCCAATTTGGGTAGGTAGGACGTCTTTCTCATATGAGAAAGACCACAGACTTCCAAAACTCTCCTTTTTGGCCAGCTTCTACCAAGCAGGTCAGTTGGATGGCCATTCTTGCATTTCAAAGACAAACTGAAGTGATGCTGTCAGAGAGAAGGAGGTAGTGCCTGTCCTGTTTCTTATCTATACAAATGTTTGAACAAAGCTGACTTGAACATCGGCATCAACTGCATGCAAATATTAAAGAAAGTTGGCATCATGCTACTCCTCTCGGTGATAGCCTTACCTGCCTCTGTGACACATGCAATAAAGGAGGCTTTGCTGTCCACTTGGGAAAACATGTGGCAATTGATTCTCAACTACTCAAGCGAAATGGCTCAAATGCATGTTCCATCTGTCTAAAAGTTTGCAAAACACCTGCAGACCTTTGGAGATACATGGGTGTCCATAGAAGTTGAGCACCTTTATTTTACTGAGCCCTCATTTGTTGTCCATGACAAGAGATCCCATATATACAGGGTGACTAAAAAAATAACTCCCTATTTTATATATGATGGACACTCCTGTCTAACTATAATTTTTACAAGACTGGGAAAGTCTGATACATAAAATAGGGAGTTACTTTTTAATTATCCTGTGTATACACACACTTTCTACTTTTATTGACTATGGAATTTCTAGGTGTTATTTTCTAAAAAAAATATATCATTTTATTTGAAACTTGTCTAGAAGCCACCCTTTGCATGGACTTTAAGCTAGCTCTTGCAGAGGGCTTTTGAGCCTTTGGCTTTTTACATTCAGTGTCCTATGTATGTAAAAGTTATAAGAATTTAAAAATAATAAAATTATTTTATCTTTATTCAACACCTTAATTCAGCATAATCTTTCTTTGTATATGCAACCAATCTCTGTAGCTTGTTTAGATTTATTTTGCACACAATTTTTATCTTTTTTTTTTTTTTTTTTAAATCCCCATTCTTTATGATTCCTTCAAATAAATAATGTCTTAAAAGACATTAGTGAACCTGAACTATATAATATTTTAAATATGTCACAGTACACATGCTAGAAAAAGAAAAAAAAATCATATAAGCAATGTATTGTGTCCTGCTTAAGTTTTAAATATGGTTTAATTAGACAATATCGATTGCAATTGTGATGAAAAGCAAAATTAAAGTTAAACCTTTAATAAAGAATTGTTTTTTTAAACCTTTCACTCTGATATTTAAATTTAACTTTAAATGAGTTTTATTTATTTAATTTTTAATCATGTGTAACTACAGTTGTTACTACCTGTTAATTCAGGTTATGATTCACAGATTGAAAAACACATACACTGCACTTGATTTATATAGATGTAGTAAAAACTGGCGAATAGAACTACTATTTTTAAAGCACGTCATCTTTTATTTTGTTGTGGGTAGTATAACCATTATCAGGATGGAAAGTGAAATCAGCAATGTGAGTTCAAATTCTGGCTTAATCTATTTACTTTTGTCCAAATTTCCTTTAGAAAGGCATGAATCCATCTCGTCTCTTCCTCCATAATTATGTGTTATATAGCAGAGCAGACTGAACTCTCTAGCCTTTATTGGCAGCCAGTTTAAGAATAGGACTACTCTGTATTCAGACTCATGGAGAAGGCAGTAGGATACCACTCCATTATCTTGCCCACGAAGTTATGCCATTTTACAGATGGAGAAAATGAATCTGGAGTGTGGTGATTGCCTGCATCTGAAAGGGACATGAAATTTAACCAGTACAGCACCAAAAAGTATCCACTAGCATTAGTATCACACAATTGTGAGACAATACTAAAAAACAAAACTGGTAATCTTGGAACAAATGAAGGTATGACAATCCTTTACCAAATAATAAATAAAAAAAATTAAATTCATTCACAGTGGACTTTAAAGAAATATTTACCATTGAAAGAAGAAACTGAATATTTAGAGAAAAGGTGGCTGCTCTAATACTCCAATGAAAGATAAACATTGGCAAGCCGAATTTGTCTGCTTAAAACAAAGAAAACTTTGATAAATTTTAAAGCAGATAAGATACTTACCTCATCAACACTTCAAGGAAAATGGCATTTTTAATATTTTTTTTATATAGACACATACATATATGGTTAAAGAAGTGGCTGAAAGTGCTTGGGACAATTAAAATTATGGAAAATTTCTGTATTTCCTTACTCCTACAAAACAGAAAACATAAGAATGCTGGAAAAGCTAAATATAAAAAAAAATTAAATAAATCTTCTTTCTCTGCTGTATTTAATGAAAGATTTTTAGAATAAAGGTTGCTGCCCAAATATGCACACACACACATATATATAACAAAAAACGTGCAAAACACATTTTATTGATACAGCAATAAAAGGTTTTGTAAAATCCCTGTGAGATTTTCCAACAAAATGCATTGTTTGTTGCTGATTAATTAAAAAATAGTAGGTACTGAGTGGTTAGAATGTTAAAAAAAAAAATCTTATTCCCTTGAAAATAATCTGCTTGTAAACAATGAGAATTGTGTAAAGATTTGTCTCTTTATATCTGCAGTATTATTTTATTTTATTTTTTGACAGTTTTATGTATTTCTGTTTTATTTCCTCCAATTTTTGCTTAGATTTCAATTTTAATTTTTGATAAAATGATTATGGTGATTCTTTTGGACTGGCCTCTTCATCATCTTCAGATTTTTTTTTTTTTTTTTTTTTTGAAAGCTTTGAGTCAGTTGTCAAAATGTAATGACATGATGTAATTCAAAGATATCGATTTAAAAAAAAAATACTTGGAAATTCTAGTCATTTCCTTTTATATATTTTTATTAAATTTCAAAGCCAATTTTTTACATAAATTTTTAAATAATTGGTAATAAATGATGACTCTCGTCATAGAAACCATTCATCCTTTGCAGAGAGAGTAAGACAAGGGGAATAACTCTAAATGCTATAAGTTATTGGCCTTGTCTAATCACTTGTTTAATCGTAACAAATTTTGACTAATCTCGTTGAATGATTATTTTTCTAGTTATATAAATGTAAAATCTGCTGGCAATAATATAAGCGATAGATGGCTATAAAAAAGCACCGCTGATTATTTATAGCTAATTTTAAATAATGCACTGATTATTGTTTGTATCGTGTGTTAATAATTGTAATTAAAATGGTGCACCAAGTAATAATTTTAAGTTCTCTGAATATCAGTGATATTTAAACTTTATAAAGCCATTTAATCTTTTTTGCTTTCTTTTTAAGCCACGTCCCCAAGTTTGTATCCTGCCCTTGGGTACAGGAAATGATTTATCTCAGGTGTTGGGATGGGGAGAAACATTTTCAGGAGAAGTTGAAGTTTCGGAAATTTTGGATAAAATCAACAGAGCTCGTGTTGTTGAGCTTGACAGGTAGGTGTAAAAAAAAAAAAAAATGTTTTCTAAAGATATCATGTTCAGAATGGAGTACAAAATCCCCCTGCTCCCCCAAAAGTATACTTGTTTTTTTTTCTTAATCCCTGTTGTAATTATTGTTATATCTGATAGTAAAAAAAGGCTTTGATATTGTTTGAGTGCCTGATTGTGTTAGCCAAATGCTAGATATTTGTAAATTATTTTCAGATACACTAAATTCAATTTAGGCAAAGAAGAATTTGATGATAACTGAGATATTATTTCTACACATAGAATAACATATATAAAATAAATTCCCCCCCCACACACAGACCCTATGCCCAATATCTAAAAGTAGATAATTAATATAAATGAATAACTCACAGGCAAATTTTAGTTTTATTTTGATGTTTATTTGCATCATCATCATAACATTGGAATGGCATGAATTCACTTGTATTTTCTCAGTGTGTGTATATATATATGGCTTTTTCTTTTTTATTAATGCTTCCATTCCATGTCAACATTGAATAATGTCCACTATGAACATGGCCACAATGTGTTGACTGTGTTTGGAAAATAAAACATTCCTATCACTCTAGATACATACATAAAACAATCCATACATTCAGTAAAAGTAAAAATGAAATATTCTTGATAATGGCTAAAATTATAGCTGAAAGCACTCAGACATAGAAAACATTGGGACAATTTCTACATAATTTATTTCCAGAAAAGAAGAAAATTATAAGAACACAAGAAAAATTTAAACAAAAAACTTAAACACAGGACCTTGTATAAGAGAGATTGCTGCCCAAATACACAAGTCTGTGTGTGTGTGTGTGTGTATATATATATATATATATATATATATACAAAACTTGTTGATATTATTCAGCCAGACATGTTTGAAAGAATTGTTGCTGCTGAAATACACCTTATTTAAATTCTGACATTGCAGCAAACAAGGGCACTTATACAACAAAATTTTGTTCTTGCATAGAAAGAGAAATCAAAACATTCAAGGATAAATTAAAAAAATCTCCAAGTGTGAATAAATAAAATTGGCAACAAACTGAAATATAAATAAATATGAACTTTGGTAAATTTACTGGTTTTATAAAAGAACTAATTTGAAAAAGTTAATAAAAAAAAAAAAGAAAAAAAAATTAGAAAAGTGGATTGAAAGAACCTGTCAATATTATTAAACTAAACACGTTTGAAAGAATTCTTGCTGTTGAAATATACCTTGAAGCTGTATACCCCCCTGTTGCAGGAGAAATCACTGAGTGCTCCTGCTTGATTTAGACAGCTAGGCTATGGCAAGTGTCACAGCCCATAAAGCTTTCAATTACTCTTTTGAAGAATACCTGGAGACCACAATTTTTTAAGTCTTTTGAATGTGCAGCTACCAGTAGACATAATTCACACTGCTTAAAAAAAATTGGGTGTCAACTGAAACATGTGTATCCATTAAAATAACATTTGGAGTAATATATATATATATATATATATATATATATATATATATATATATAGTCTCTATTTTTTTTTTTTTTTCTAGTCATGTATGCATGCTGGCTTGATATAATACATAGAAATAAATAATTACATTAAAAACTAAATCAAAATTCAACATATTAGATAGTAAATTACATCACTTAGTGTTCGCTATAATTAACCTCTTACCTTACACAGCAATCTTCAAGAATATTTTAGAGAATTCTCGAATTAAAAATTAGAAAACTTGGTGTAGAAGTTTTACTTTTGTCTTTTCTTTATTTATATATATATATATATATATATATATAAAAACTGAGTTTCACATTTCAATGTGATCTTCAGACCAAGAGCTGCTACTCTTTAGCAGGCATTCTCTCTTATATATTCCTAAGGAGATTAAGAGAAGAGGAAATTGGCCCTTCCCAGTTTCTTTTGTTTAGTGCTAATGTTGAGGGTCATTTACAGTTATGACCTCCAGATTGCTTGCCTATATGGGTTGGGTGCAAAAAAAAAAAAATCTGTCTGTAAATAGATTAACTTTATTTATGGTCATATATATATATATATATATATATATATATATATATATATATATATATATATAATAAATTATTTATTTGAAAATTATAACATAAATATATAAAATCACTACAAAAATAGTCATTTTGTTTCAACAATTCTGGAGTCTTCTCTATACACCAATCCTATACTTGGAGATATATACTACACACACACACACACACACACAGAGAGAGTAATCCCTCAACTATCACGGGTGTCATGTTCCAGAACCTCCGTGATAGGTAAAAATCCATGGAGTAGGAACAGGATTGGTTAAAGTGATTCATCAAGGTATTGTAATGTATATCTTTAAATATTTTTATATATTATAGTTTTTATAAAGCCTCCACACACTCTTATAAATCTTTTCTATACTCTTAAACATTTTAAAATTAAACTTATCTTTAGAAACATCCTTATGTATTAAAAAAAATAAATTCATTTAAAAACAAAGAAGAGCATTACATTTCTTCTAAAGGCTCCACTTCAGAAGGCGCTCTATCTTATTCGTATTTATCCTCCTCTGTAACTTCAATTACTGCAGTAGCTGTCTGTTCTGGTTTTTGCAGGTGAGGAAAATAGTGATGGGCATTTGCTGGCACTGCTTTTTCTTCTATGAAAGAAGGGTTTTATAAACTTCCATGGCTCTGTTTAATGCATTTCTGAACTGCGACATGAAAATCATCTGGTCGTCCCATTCTTCTGCCATTCTCTGCATTTCTTTTCCCGTTCTTACTGAGGTTGAGAGATTTTCCTGTGCTAAGCCAATTTCTTCTTCCCCTGGATCCTTTTGTTCTTGTTCTTCTTCACTTGCTGACTTTGTCATCTCCATAAGATCTTCTTCCATTAATGGATCTGAGTGGGCCTTGATCAGGTTATTAATGTTCTCAGAAGTTATATCTGTAAAGCCATCTCCTAGCAATTTTGCCAGCTTCACTGCCTTATCTACTGCTGGGTGGTGGATTTTGTCAGGAGAGAATCCTTAATAATTGTTGACCACTTCTGGACACAATTCAAAGTCTCGGTCTTCATTTCTTTTATGGCCTTCTGAATATTTTGGAGACATGTTGCAATGTCATGTCGAGCGCCTTAAGTTTGAATGAGACCTTGATTCATGGGCTGGATAAGCAATGTGGTGTTTGGTAGTAAAAATTCAATCTGTATGTCGTCATATGACAGGTCAAGTGTGATCTCCAGTGTTGTCCATGAGGAGAAGCACTTTGAATTCAAGTCCTTTTACAGCGAGATGAAGCTTGACTTCAAGGATGAAGCATTGGTGAAACCAATAAGATGTCAGTTGTTTCATTATCCATGCCTTCTTCTTGTGTATCCAATGCACTGGCAGCAGTTCCTTATTTTTGATTTTTCAGGCTCTTGGGTTTTTGGACTTATAAATAAGACCTGGCTTTATCATAAAGC
>CAHIKZ030003958.1:0-48078 GCA_903632075.3 Acanthosepion pharaonis
ATTTTTCATTATTTTTTTCTAATTTTAATTTAGGGTATTTATTTATTGTTTTCTAGATTTTCAGGATTTTACTATGTGTTTTTATAATCCTTTCTAGACTTTCAATGCAGCGACATCTTAATTTTAGAGTGTTTTTATTAATGATCGTGCTAAGTTTGCCCTTAGCAGGAAAATGGTTTTTGATTCAAGTCAGGAATTTTTGTCCTAGCTTATTACTAACCATTTGGTTGAACCGGTGGATGGGGGATTTGGATCGATTCAAAAAATGATATGGTATATTAGGCTTCAGCCTCTAGAAGTAACGTTGAAAATGTTTGACACAGTGGCATTCACACTTATTTTACAGATTTATATATATATATATATATATATATATATATTATACACACATGTTAATAACATCATATATGATATAACATCAATGTTCAAGATATACCATGGTTTTAAATATCATATTTCAGACATTTTTTCTCTGGCAATTGTCTTTATAAAGAGTCACACTTTAGATTTATAGACAACAGCTATATAAAAAGTTACATCTGTTAGCCTTGAATATATTTTATACTTCTTGAAATTTATTTTATCTTTATGCTAATTTTCAGAGGATTCATTAGAATTATTTATATGAACAAATATCATAGGCAAAAGTTTAATCTTGGAAAACACAATTTTTGCATAACATGTTTAAATCTTTAATACATTGAAGCTTGAGACCTGACCAATTGCTGATATGTTATCCCTAGACATTTTGGATAAATTTTACTTTTTCCAAACTACTTGAGTAAAAGAACAAATCAATAATGAACAACAATAAATGGCCGATTCAATGTTACTGTTTAAATGATGAAGCATTATAGAGATAAGCTTGCTCAAAAGGTTTAAATTTTCAAGCTTTTGTAATCCCTAGTACATCTAAATTTATCACATTATTATTATGGATTAGATTATTTTTCTGTTTGGAAATAATTAACAAAATAATAGATGAGGTAATGGGGCATTAAAAAGGAACAGATGCATCAACTATGAAGCAACAAGTTTAAAAGATTTGAATAACATAATGCCTAAAAGATAAACTAAACTACAAATACTATTTTAATATATTTTAGAACTTTTATTAAATTTTAAAAAATTAAATGAAAAATATTTCCAAAGAATAACTGCAAATTTCTTTTCAAGATCTGCCTTACAAAAAAAATTTTTTTTTCTTTTTGTACAAAAACAATGTAAAAGGATCAAATAAAAGAACAATAATAGACTGGTAATAATACAATTACCAATCAACTTTTACAAATAATTAAAAAAAATAAATAAAATAAAATCATTTTTAATAGGCATTTTATAAGCATAAATCTATGATAAGGCTATATTTTTATCTAACATTCTTATATATATTGAAACCAAGCCTAATTCCATGAGATGAGAAAATCAAAACATGATTAAACAAAACAAACTAAATTATTACAAAATGAAAACACTTCCAAACATCCATACTCTAGGGATTACCATGAAACTATATATATACTCCAATAATTTTTTTTTTTTTTTTTTTTAATTCATCTGTTGACATGATATATATAATTAAAAAAACAAAAATGTTATTAATATGGCAAAATTTAACCCAAAATAGTATTAATGAAATACAAGCTTTATCAATTTAATTATAATAAAACTTTTAAATCAACAAATTAGTTCTGAACTTAAAAAAAAATTAATGTAAGGAAAGATAAATAATTACATATAAAACAAATGTTTCCATTTTAATTTTATCCACAAATTTATAATAAAATTCATTGCATCAGCAGCAAAATTTCAAAATCAACAAATACTTTTCAGTATTTAAATGCAAAGAATATTGCCTAACAATAAACTCTTCAGATAATAACTCAGAAAGTAACTATCATTAAATACCACACAAAATCATAAAAAATATCAACAATAGAATTATCAGCATGTCATATGGATATAGATAATCACTTGACTATAAAGAAGAAAGTTTAGTTGGATACTGAAAACAAATTCATTATCATTTAATAAATGAAATATGTGAAACTAAATAGTTGAAATTGAATACCTTATCTCTGTATAGAGCAGCAGCTCTGGAGTTATATTTTTCCTGCAAGGAAAGACTGCCATTATAATCATCCTGGGATTCAAAGAACTCTCTTGCTTTTTGATTGCCACCAACTTTCATTTTCTCCAATTCACTGTCCTTCCATTTGTCCATAGATACTGAACGCACAAAACTGACAAAAAGAAAAAAAAGAAAATTGCATTCAAACATTTGGAAACAAACTTGGTTAAGAAAGTAAAAGGATAAAAAGATACATCTTTTTCTCTTAAGGATAAACTTTACTTTGAAATTAAACAATATCAAAATGATATGAACTTTTTTGGTAAAGTTAAAAATAAAATAAAAATGAAGAATAAACTTTTTCTTTTAAATCTGATACTTTGTTAGCCATCTAACACTAAATAAAACACTTTTTTTTTAGGCTTACAAATATGTAATTTAAAAAAAAATAACTTTTTGAATAACTAAATTGAAATAATGAATCATAGAGAGAGAGAACTTTGCTATGAAACAATGGTTAACAAGCCAGTCACACAGACCATTACTTCTAGAGTGAGTTCAATGTTCACTGTATGCCATACACTTGTAACTATCAATTAGAAAAGAAAGATACAGTAAATTTTACACTAAAATTTTTTTTTTAATACAACACAAATTTTTTTCTTTTGGTCATAGATCCATAAACTTTGACCACTCTTTAAGTTAAATATAAAAAGAACAACTTTAAACCCAAATTTCAAAATTTTTAATAACCTAATTAAAAAAAAATAGTGAGACTTGTGTAAAGTTGGGTATATTAATTCATGTTCAAAATTTCATGTTTGTACCATTAAGTGTTTTGTTATTATACTTTTTATAAATAAGAATTAATTTTCAAGAAGAAACCTATAAGTTTTGAATCAGGGTGCTTACTGTAGAACAATATCTAGTAACTTTATTTCAGAGGTCAGTTCACTAGTGTAAATATGATTAACCCCTACAACTGTTGCTTTCATGACTATAAATTAAAATTTTTCAACTAAAATACAGTCAGAGTCATAACCATTGCTATAAACAAGGGAAAATTATTAAACTTATAATTGAAGACAACCAGATTTTTAGTAGTTTTGAATAAATAGTGCTAGCAAAATTATTATTAGGAATTGTTCAAGTGCATTTACAAAAAAAAACTATACCTTCTATATGGTCTCTGATCACAACTTCCAAGAGGCATGTAACTATACATCTTGTAAATTTACTGAATAACTAAAAAACACTGACTACTTACAACAAAATCCAAGAATGATAATAATTACCATTGTCAAAAAAATATATATTTTATTAAAGTGATGCAGGGAATCAGATTAATTGCTTTTTATAGGGATTACATTTTACTTAATCTATTTAAATAGAGAGATTACATTGTATAGTGAAAAGAAAAAGTTAATAACAAGTACAAAAAGATAAACTTAATATAATTAATGCAAAGCACATAGTAATTAAATCTGGCAATTAAGTATTTAAGTCTGAAACAGTGGATAATTATGTGTCTTAAGATTTAAAATTAATTTAAATTTTAACATCTAAATTAATTTGAAAATTTATTTTCTATTACATCAAATCAGTGGCTTTATTTTAATAAAATAAAAAACAGTTTTATATATTTGGCTTCCACAAATTTAAATCTTTCTGCATATTTTCACCTTAGTTTTGGTTGTTGATAAAGCAGTATTGGCAATAAGCAAATTCAATGATTTCTATTAAGTTGATACAATTATAGAAAAAAGTGGACATGGTGTCTAGTAAAAGTGTTTTTGCTGTTTGCTATGGGCTACTTCCTGCTCCACAAAGAAATTAGTCAAATGATATAGGTATCTAATTTTTCATTTTATCAAAATTCTAAAACAGTATTTTTAATGCTTAAACACAGAGAGAGATGTGAATCTAGTGATAAGTTGCTATGTACTGGTTGATGACTCTTAAGATTATAAACAATAGTAGTTACAATTTTTTTTAAATTATTTATACTGGGGATTTCTATTTTTTATCTCTCTCTCAATGTATATAGAAAAAATAATAAATGTTACCCTACATTTGTTTTATATATTTTATTTTTTGTGTCAATTCTAGAGAGAATGATGGCTCAAGACTAACAACTGCAGTATTAACCAGAGTTTTTAAATATGACTTCACTGAACCGAGAGAGATTTGGTAAATATATATTCTCAGTTTGCTCAATGCCTGAAAGTCCTTAGTAAATCTATGAAGGATAACAAACTAAAATACTACATTTGTTCATCCAAGCTTTGTTGAAATATCACTAAGCTATTGAAAGGACAAGACCAGGTAAAATGAATTCTCCTTCGGGATCAGCTTTGTTTTGTAGAAAGCTTCTTTGGCATCCTTTGAAGTGTTAACATGTATTGCAAGATGCAAACAGCCTCATAACATTAGAGAGGAGCTGGTAAAACAAGCAGCAGTAGATATGATAAAAATCACTTGTAGAACAGATGTTGCCAAAAAGGTGCAATATTCTAACAACAGTACTAAATACTGAGTTGATCTCATATTTTAGATTGTGGCAAATGCGCATCATTATAGACGCAAGAGAGGCCCCAAATGTAAACATGTTTGTCAATACCAGTTACATCCAGGTTTTCCCTTTTAGCAGGCCTCACTGAAACTGATCAAAATCTGTGTCTTTGTAAGATGCCTCATGCTAATAAAAGCAACAAGAAAACCAGCAATCAGCCATTGATTTTTGTTCCTAAAGTTGCTGTGATTTCCAAGGTAGTGTTATTTTTGTTAACTCCCATATCTTTCTCCTCTCTGCCTATTACCCCCATAGTTGTTGGGAGAGCAATTGTTTAGGAGTTTCTCCCAATCTTAATACATTTTTGCCATACATTACAACATGGATCAATTAATCAAGGAGTTGAAAAAGCAGGAAAAATTTAATTGCAGATAGATGAAGAGGTAAACATTGCTAGCAAACTTCAACTTGTGGTTTTTGTGAGCTACAAAGAAAATTCTGAAGGAATATCTATTCTTTATTTTCCTGTCAGTTCATAATGATAAATCGGAGAGCCAAGTTTGAATTCCAGTCAGATTCATTGCCATCACATATGCACAAATACCCTTGAGAAAAGTATGAATCCATCTCTACTCACCCAGCTATAGGTTGAATAGCAAGACAGACTGGGTCGTATAGACTTGGTTGGAAGCCAGTCTATCACAGAAATAAATGACAACCTACCATGAGAAAATTTTCTGCCTAGTGAGTAATGAATTGAAAGAGACATGATTGCTCAAATGTGTATTATGTATGGCACTTAACTGACTGAATGTCCTCTCAACAACAACAACCACTGAAAGAGACATCTTTGTTATGGTGAACAATTTTTTCAAGAAACACAACTTAGACTGGTTAAACTATCTGGTTGTGTGAACAAACAGAGATCCATCTATGATGGAGGGTTGGCCACTTAAATTACAGGAGAAAACAGATGTCATAATAATTCACTATTCACATCAGAAAAAATTAACTTTTCACTGTTTCCAGCACAAACTCCAAATGGTTATGAATCATGTAATCCAAAACTTTAAATTTTATCAAGGTTAGAGTTTTCCTAAAAATATATTTATATGTCACCTCATCTGGAGTTACATTTCCATTTTGAGATCTGCCAGTGGTTTCAAGGCTACAATTCTAAAAAGGTTATTGAACTAAAAAAAAACAAAAAAACTCAGTTTTTTTTTTCCCTTTGAGAGAAGAAATATAAGTTAGTTTGAGTAGTAAAACTAGCCTATTTGGGCAACATCTTCAGACATCTGAATAAATGAAACATAAAAAAAAAAAAAAAAAAAAAAATAAAACTATGATGGACATACTACTTCTATATGTAGTGAGCAGTCTCCCTTTAGTTATGGATAATTATGGCTTTCTATAACTTCCTGTCCTTTGTAGCTCTTAGCAACATTTTTCTTTTTACTATTATACCCATTCTGTTCTACTATCCATTTACACACACTTGTCAAGTAGATTACTCACCATTTCCCTGGTCTGTCTTGCTTTCAATATATCCTGGAAGTGTCAAATTTTCCAAGCCTTCTTTTCTTATTATGTGCCCTGGAAATTTCAAGTATATCTTTCTGAAGTATAAGTGACCTATTTGTTTTCATTTTCCTTAAAACATATTTGTTGCTTACATGCTCCCTCCATGGTGTTCTCGGCATCCTTCTGGAGAACCATATTTCTATTGTCTCAAGTCTTCTCTTCATTTGTGTGGAAAATGTCCAACATTCACTACTATATACATAGCAGTTAAGTACTCTTTTCTTTGTTTCTAAGGACATTTTTCTTGTTTCTTAGTAATTTGTATAGTTTTTGGAGGGCATCTTAGATTTCAGTGTCACATTTTCCATCCTCTGTTAAAAGACTTCACCAGATTTACTATACTTGCTTGAATTTGACATCTCCAATTTTTAGTTCACAACTTGGGCTCTTTTGATGAAAACCATATATTCTGTCGTCTTATAACTGATAGTCTTTTCTTTTTACATTCTTGTAGTTTTCCTTTAGTGTTTGCCATCTTTGTATCTTATGTTGTTAAGATGTTGTTCACTGATAATAAATCCTGGTAGGGTTTCCAGCTCCCTTAGAACAGCCTCACTATTAGAGGTTAGATAAATCTAGTGTGAAAATACATCCTTGTCTTACACCCCTTTTTTTTATTTTTTGTGTACGTACTTCATTTTCTATCCATATGTAGCTGGTTTACTTCCATTATAAGTTCCAGACTATTCTAACACCATTCCCAAATAGATCCTTATCAAATATTTTTGTACAATCTAAACAATATAAGTATGCATCATTCAGCATTTGTATTACTCTCTAATCATTTATTCCAGAATGAGGATGACAAAAAAAAAAAAAAAAAAAAAAAAAAGAAAAGCATACACACACAACACACAAATAAACACAGGAAAAAGTTTTTTTTTTTGGAAAAAAAAAAAAAAAAAAAGCTTACTTGAAACAAAAGCATGAAAAACCAGTATAAATAGTTATAATCATTGGCTTATTTTATCATTGTGATAATTTTGCATTATATCAAGTATTAAGAATATTGTAACTAGTGTCCAGAAAATGGAGGAGATTTATCAAACATGACGTTCTGAATTCAAATTCTCGGTTATCTCCTTTAATTTCAATCTCCTATTTTTTGTTTTTTTATTTTTAATAGTACTTTTTATCATGATAAAATTTTGTGAGGCAGAATGAGCAAATGAATCAAAAACAACTTCAAAAATTTTTGGGAACACATCCAATCTTATCATTTAGTATTCTCAAACAGTCACCCATCTAGATTACTGATCAGACTGAACTTATAAATAGTTATGAAAATTTTGATCAAATTTACTTGATATTTGAAAATATGGCCCAGAGAAAAAAAATATAGGAACTACATCCAATCTTATTGCACCTAGTATTCCCAAACGGTACCCATCTTGGTTACTGATCAGACTGAACATTGCTTTTTAGTGATTTTTTTAAACCGGTGTTTCAACATGATATGGTTGTAAGCCTTATAAGATTCAAGTTAAATTTAAAAGTGTATAACAGTCAAATCTTCAACATGGAGCCATCTGATTCCTTAAAATTTCCTTGTCAATATCAGTTGTGCAAAGAAATATACAGCCACTTAATAAAGAGGAAAAATTGATATCATAATAAATTCTTTTTTTTTCAACAACTGCAAAGTGACATTTAAAAGAATGAAGATTCCTTTGTACATCAAAAGATGATTACTGAATGTGACAAGCACTCTGAGAAAACTAGAGCCGAAATACTGCAAAAAGACGTAGATAAGGAAGTTGGTCTAGAAATAAATCAATGTAGAATGGACATTTTCTTTTGACATTCAAAAGAAAGCATTATTATTATAGGGTTTACTGCAAATTTCAAAAAGATGAGGCTCAAGTGTTAGAAGAAAGGACAAAGACATAGAGGTTTAGACGGAAGAAGGAAAAATTTCAAATTACACTCCAAAAACAAAAGTAATCTGACTAGTATCTTCATATTTGTTTTTTTTGTTTTTTTACAACTGGTTCACTTTTAATACAATGGGGTGAAAGAAAGGACAAAAAAATTCCACCAACCAGACAATGACTACTTACATTATATCTCTATTCTTGTTTGTATGACATAAAAAAATCTGGAAAAAGGACATTTTGCAAGTTAACAAGAAAATAAAAGGTGTAAACACACTATAATTCTTTAAAAAGAGGTGTGTAGTTATGTGTTCATTCAAGGTGTTAATTGCAAATATGGTTCATATTAGATAATGACAGTTGGTACACCTGCCATTTTTAAAACAATTTTCTTCTTTTTAAATTTTCCTCCTTTCAATCTTTGCTCACCTCACCATCACAAAACAGTGAAAATTGGCAGATCAAATACATGAAATTAGAAGTATATCCCAGTTAACAGGCAGTCCAGAATTGCACAACCTCGATCTTAACTATGTTAATATGAATGAACATGTGACTGGAAATTCATATTTGATACTAGCTCATCTAATGTTCCCAAAAACTTTAGTTTATTTATTTTTTTAATTTCCTTTCAGTCAAGAAGATAAATACTTAAAAGAGAAAATATCTCAGATTTTACTGCTGGTCATAAGACTCTAAATCTAGTCTCTCTGATGAACAATGGGTAAAAATTATAGTATCACACACTCTTCATTTCTTCATCAGGTGATTGTCATTAAAAGACATCTTCAAGAATTTTTGTAAAATACATTGTTTCAACAGAAATCTTATACAAATGCCATTTGATAAAACAGCAACTAAAGATTATAGGTGAATTAGGCGTTTTTTTTGCAACATGATAGACACTTCTCTGAATTGACATAATTGACACTGATCAAATACCAAATTTGTGTACCATGTTCCCAACAGAAAAGTAATCACCGGTTCAAATACAGTGTGCAATGAATAAACTGTCATCTAAATTATCCAAAAAAAATGAAAATAATACTACCATCTCATTTTAAAAGATATATTTACTAAAAGTGACGCAAAAAAATCTTGAAATACTGAATAAGTAAATTTATTCAATAAAATCGCCAAAAACTTCAACCAAAGCCTCCAGAACCCCCTACAATTCTTCTGGACAGTCTCTGTGTTTAAGAAATTGAATGTGGCCATAATCCTTGCCTTCAGTTCATTTTTGGTGTTCCAAGGAGTTTTGTTGGTCTAAGACTCAAAAGGGATTGCAGTCTGGGGTTAAGTTACAATGGATAAAGGATCTGAGGGAAAAATGTTATCGCAAAAATTTTGACATCCATGACTGGGTTCTCTGGGCTTGTGTAACAAAGTGATAGGGTCTTTCAGCAGCCACTCTCTTGACCTAGGGCAGCAACCCTTAAAGGCACTTGAAAGGCCTCCATGTTGAATCTGAGGCCCTCACCAACAAATTCAGTTCTTTCCGTATCAGAACGATCAGTGTGAATTTTCAAGTTGCTATACCTTCGTAATCACCATTAGACACATCAAACTCTTTCCAAATTCTCTGCACTGTCCTCATATTGACTTTGGGGAAATGTTCATATTGGAGATTCTGGAACAAATACCAAGCAGTACAACATGCCAGAAATGAATTGCACCATGATGCTTTTTTTCTTCATAGATGGTGCCCAACCACACATTACTATAATGTGCAGTCAGCAAAATCAAAACCAATGATCCTGCAAGAAAAATAAAAAAATGACAATTCACATTTTCCTGTTTGCACTTTGGAACATGACTCATTTAATATAGATGCAAAAGGAAAAGAAAAGAAATTTTTTTTTAAGATATTTTTAGTGCTTCTTATCTTCCAGTTTAACAGTTTGCTTGTTCTTCATTTTTGTAAAAAAAAAAAGCCTCATTTGGTTCATTTAGAGGATAGTAACATTCCAGAACTGCAGTGGTAAATTGCACCTACTGCAATTTTCTTACTTATGATAAAAAAAAAATTGACAATTAGAAAATACAACACTATCAGTTCACTAATTACAAAAATATCATCTTATATATAAAGTAGTGTAGGAGTGTGTGTCCAAGTAACGCCTTGACTCTCACTGGTCTGATTTCAATGATTCACAGCTCATTCAAAAGCCCTAGAAAAGTTAGGTGCAGGGAATGATTTTTGTTGAGCTCAGATTCAGGGTGGCCAATTTATGTGAGGTTAAAATATATATTAATATATTATACTAGCCATAATCGTTGCTTTTTATGGTTCAAGAAGGGGAGCAACTTTTTTGATTTTCATATCCAAAATTTTTTTGCTTTTTTTTATTATAAACTAGGAAAAAGCCACCCTATTGGGTGACATTTAAACTAGCTCCTGTCAGAGGACTTTTGGTTTGGCCATCATCACAAAAGCTAGGGAGGACTAGATGCGATAGGCATCAATAAACTACAGATGAACTCAAAATTGGTTTCTGCATTTAAGTATTGAATTAATGTTAAGCTTTTACCTTTTAAAAGTTCAAAGATAATTCTTCTGCTGCAAATTAATTTAAAGACGATTTGATGTATGCAGATCCTTATTTTCCATACAAACAATTATTTTTATTTCAAGGGTGACAGAACAGGGGACAATTTATAAGATAAAATTAATATAGTGTAAAGATGGGAAAATAGAAATTAGAATTAGTTATACATTCAACATTTGAAGAGTTAGAGAAACATAACAGGTATTTAAGTAAAATCTATATTATGGAATATATTTCTCCATAAATTTATATTGGGATGTCAATTTTCCACTCTCCTTGGACGGATCTCAGTGAGTTTATGATTGGGTACTTAATAAGGAGGAGTCATGGTGGACAGGGAAAGGCGACAAATGGAACCAGTGTATGGTTAAGGGCCCTGCACTCACTTTTGCATGAGCGCACCAAATGCAACCTTTGAAAGTAACCAACTAGTTAACATATATATTCTAATTGTAACTATTTAAAAAAATAAAATCAGTCACTGTGAATACATGAAAAAACTGAGAGATAAATAATATTAGTCAGTTATTGTCAATTTTTTGATTACATTTGGGTTATAAATTCTTTCAGTTCATGACTGACAAGGCCAGGGACACACAACCCATGACCAGCACTGTAGGCCATTTAATATTTTTGTTATATCCTACTGTAGCCTAAAATCTTTAGGTATATTTTCATTTACTTCATTTAGGAAAATTATTCTCAATTTTGTGACACTATTTAGCTATGCTAATTGGCTAACTAATTAAGTGTGGAAATTAAAAAGCGAGAAATACTAAATGTTTTGAGAAAAAGCTATCACGAAAGACATACTGAGCGATGTTATTTTTTTTTAACAAAAAAAAGTGGGTAAAGATTTTATTTTCATTTGCGAAGAAAAGTATTTTTTAGAAGAAGATAGAAAATATTTGTAAGATCTCGGATCTGTCAGAATTAATTTATGCCATGTGCACAAGGAAAAACAAAGGCAGATAGCAATCTGCCCATGGCAATAATGAAAATTTCAAATTGGTCAAGAGGCTTAAAAAGCAGAATGCTAGAAGATAATTGGAAACTGGGTCAAGCATGCAACCGAGAAAGAATTAGCTGAGACCACCCTAAAAAAAAAAAGGAAGGAAAAGAAAAGAAAAGGAAAAAGAATAAACCATTAACTATCTTTCGGAGATATCATTTGGTTTTGGAAGGGAACCACCTGTTATATGTCATGATAAAGTTTGTTACCATGATAAAAGAATTTGTTACCTGGACAAAGACCAGTTGACCACCCAGATAACTTGGCTAAAAATCCCATTGATGAATCCCAGATGACATCAAGTTAAGATAGAGATTTAATGACCACAGTATGATTTGTGGGGTTCTAGTCAGTGGAAAAGAAAAAGGAAGATAATTTTTTTCTTTGAGCAATAATTGTAAACTGAGGCCAGTCTAGCCACACCCACACTGCCGAGCATTCATTGGCTGAATGGTGGCGTGAGCAATGGGAAAAGGTAAACATATAGGAAAGAAGGGAAACCTGTTGACCCCCCTCTGAGGGGATTGGTGTGAGATACCAATCTGAGAAAAAGAAAGAATTTGGGAGGACAATTCCCTTAAGAACCCCTCTAAAACAGAAAGTAATTGACTTCCAAAAAATGGGAAGTGATAAATTTTCCTGTCCGAAAAACAAAGAAAATCCTTATTGCAGATTTGGAATTATCGAGGAACCCAAACCACGACAGGCCCCCACCCGGGTTTTGGTCGGCGTCCATATAAACGAACATCCCCCAGAGTACAGTGACAGTGCAGACACAGTTGGGTCAGTCACAGTTGAGTTGCAGTTGAGTTGTGAGCTTAAGACCAGTTGAGCTGCAGGAGCTGACTGAAAGATTTCCAAAAGCATTCTGACTTAGACTTCTAACCAAAAACAATTTTTTTTTTGAAGAACGACTTAGACTCACACCACCAAAACAAGTTTTACGAATATTGCCTGAAAGACAAAAAAACCAGTTTATTGAAAAAAAACAATATTAAGACTCGCCTAAGAAACACAAAGTGTCACGAATCCATAGAAATGGTTTGAGAGAAAGACGCAGTCCTGTATTCAGCAACCAGATATAAAAATATTGTTATTTTTTTTTTAACACATTTGAATCTTTTGAGTTGTTACTTTTATTTTCTTTTACATATACTTGTGCGGTATCACCTTTGCCCCGGATTCAGCTTGCATTACAGCCTGATGCCTGATTGATTTTGTCTACCTAAGATCAAATCACAACGTGGGTAGGTTAGACTAGAAATCAAAGCAGTTACGTTGGTAACCAGACGTTGAGGCGAGCTGGGAATGACAAAGCTGATATTGAATCTAACCAGATTTCCATCCAAACCAGCCATGGGTTAGATCGTCACGGGATAGCACAGGAGCAGGACCAGGGTGATGTCACACTTTACATACATCGATAGTATGATATTTAGGAGTGAAAATTTGTATCTTTCAACTCCATTTCCAATTGTTTAGATGTACAGGGCAAGAATCTACCAGTCATTATTTCAGGTAGATGTTACTGTATAGAGAAAGAAAAAAATGGTTAGAAGAGGTAGAAAGAAGATCCAAGTACCAGAATCTCAGTTCCCTTTAGGACGACCCCTCCCAATAAGATGAAACTCTGGAGGGGTGAAAATACCAACAGTCGTATGTGGCAAAGTTAAAACTTGCAGTAGTTGTGTCACTGTGTCAAGTCCAATGTAGAAGAGGGACAAAAAGAAAGACAAGTCATCAATATTGACTACCTCCTTTACAACCTGTCTTCCCTCAAAACAGCTGCTACAACTATAACCACAAGAAAATCCACTGTCAAAAAGAATTCTTCATACAGACCATACCTATTTCTTCTTCCCAACCCACACTAATGTTACAAACTTCTCCAATCTCCTCCTATACCATTTCTGCATTCCCTCACAGCAACATCGACAACCAAAAACAGAGTTAATCAGTAGAAAATGACAAAGATGATCCAACCATTTCAAAAAAAAAAAATACAGCAGATTAGAAAATGTTTGCGATGTTGATATGGACATTTTGCAGAAGAGCTTACAGTGACAAACACTTGAAGATTCTCCATGACTTCAGAAACATGGAACTGAGTAAAAGAATTTTAGAAAATCCTAAATACTTTCTACATGCTCAACATCTCAGTGGTGTGAATTGATCTGAGCACATGGCAGATTTGGAGTAGAGCAGCAAAGCTAAATAAAACATTTAAAATGGCACCTTTGTTGACTTAAAACTATTGTTTAGGGAGGGTTTCTTTGCATATTCACGGTTCCCTATTTTGGTTCATTAACTTAACTTTCCAAAGATAGAGCAGGGCATTTGACCTGAATGGTATCATCAAACTTGAGATATGCCAAGGGTCCCTGAGGCAGGTCACCAGTTCCCTCATCCACAGCATGTTTTTCTCTGCTGCTCAACACCACTAAGCCAATTATGAATCTCTGGTTATCTAGAAATGCTAGACTCATTTATGTGTTAGTGTTGAGATATGTTGTGTGCAAAAGACCCATCAAATGACTATGAGGATGGTCCATCATAGTTTCACCTCTTCTCAGCATATCTTGATAGTCATTTAAGAGGTGCTTCTTCACTGGTAAAGTAGTCTTTGAGTGCAACATGTTTGCTTGTCTTTACTGATTCATCAGGCAAACTAGATGCACTGGATATTTGGTTTCACAGGAACATACCCCAATGTTTCACCAAGTTTATAGGGAAACAATAACAAACATGGCAGAGATGTGATTAGTAATTTTTGGTTTTTCAAAAAGAGTACTGTTTTCTATGGTCTGGACACTTTGGTTGAAATACTTCAATAACAGTGAAGTATCTCATCTGGCTGGTCATTTGGTGTACAGGTTTCTTGACAGCTATATGGTTTGTAAACATCAAAGAAAGAGAATTTTCATTTTTTTTTTTTTTTTACCTTGGATGCCTGTTTGTGTTTCTGTGTTCACTTAGTATGATGAGAATGAAAGAAGTTGACAGCATTTTGCCTTTCCCCCTCATCATCCGGTTACTTATTTTAAGCATCAGCTTAAAGATTAGTAAGAAGGAAAAGTGGTCTTTAGCAGACTTTGGTGAAAGGTATGTAAATGTGGCACAACTGTCATGTTAGTGGTATCTTGAGGTGACTGGATACAAAAGAAAAAAAAAAAAGACTTGTTATTCCAGCCTGAGTTAAGATAGAATATTTTCTTTTTTCTTTTATTAAAATATGTTTATCATAGTGAGAGAATGGTTCATTTTTCTTAGTCCCTCACATTTATATTCCTCGCCTATCCCTTTCAGTGAGATGAAAGTAAACTCCAACAATTGGGGATATTTGGCATATTTTTTTTACCTCTATCTCGCATTTTTTGACTTAATTTGCTGTCATATTGGAAACTTGAGAGTGTCATATACTAATGCATTTTGTAAATATATTTGGTTTTATTTAAATAATCAGCTGTAGTATAGGAGTCATCTCCCACCCAACATAAATAAAGATTTACTTAGTTTTTCATAGAGAGAACATTACCTTATAACGATCATTGAATGAAATAATTCATAATAAATGTGATGTTATGAAATATACAATGATGAATAACTGTGTTAATAAATGCAAGTTAATATGAGGATAGTAAAGATCAACACCTTCCTTCTTTAATTTTTGATCTTGTGCCATATTTTTAGTAATTTCTGACAAAAATAAAGATGTTTTTTTAACAGCTTGATGGGCCTTTACTACAATGATTCAACAAATTTACTTGTCAAAATTAAACATTATGCTTTTGATACTTGAACTAGGCACTAACCTTCTGCTGGTAATTTCACCTTAACAGTAAAATGTAATAGGAAAATAGGGTAAAATATTTTTAAAATAATGTCAATTTTCTAAAAAGAATTCCCTAATGAATTTTAATAATACATTTGAGATTAATTAACATCTAACATATTGTGAATTTCAAGTAGTGATCTGAAACACAAAAAAAGAACAAATTACACCAATGCAATAAGACATGGGGGTAGTATCTCTAGTTAATTTCTATGCAATATACATAGAAACTGGCCAAATTCAAATGAAAAAAAGAAAAGAAAATCTTAATCCTCTATATAAAAAAATTTGTGTTGTCTTAAGTGTCATATTATTTTAAAAGATTATGCAATATGGCATAAGGCAAAGTTTATGAGATGTGTTTCTATTTCAAAGAAAGTGAACATGCTCAATATCATTGTTCATATTTCCAGTTTTCAAAGTTTGAATGTACTAGAAAGTAATCTGCTGCCAGATTTGAATTATTCAATTTTCTTTGAAATCATTAAAGTTAATGAGGAAAATATCATCATCAATATTTTATAGAAAGAACATGAATTACAATTTTCTGCACAATTTCAAAAAAGTTTACCTCATCCAAAGAAAAGATTTAACATAACTATGAATTATTTTCCTATTTTATTTCCTACTTTAAAAGGACTTTTGGATATTCAACAATTTTTCATAATACAGTGATGCAATGAAAATATTGTCCAATATCTTTGAAAATGAATGGCTATTTAAGAGACACTTTCACTATTTACATTATTCGGACTATTGTCCTCATCTTTGTCACCATATTTATTACATTTAAAACCTGCGCTCCGCCTTTTAGAAGGTGGTTGGAATAATTAGTTTAAACCCTTTTTTTACTCACTGGGGTAGACTGTTCTAGTTTATTTATTTTTTAAAAAAAAAGGAACAAAAATGAATCAATTACACTTATTTACTTTTTATGAACAGATAGAATAATATCAGTTTTAAATAAAAAAAGTGTGTAGTGCCATTTTCAGAAACCCTGATCATTCAGAAAGTTCTGAAGAGAGAGAAAAATGTGGTATTTAGGTAATACCAAGATGCGAGAGGAGACACTGCTGGTGTGGTAGAACTTAGTAACTGCAATAGATTTTCATGGATCATTTGAGCAATGTAGAAATTTTTTTTTTTCAAATGATAGATTTTGTACAGTGAATAATTTGCTGCACTTTTAGATTATTGTGCATATACATTTTTACAAGTGAGAATCTTCTTGGAATTAGGAGAGTTAATGATTTTTATTAAAGAATCCCACCAAGTGTAAAGTATAATATTATTCTAATTTAACTTTGACAAGGTGACAGTGAGATCACTTTTGGTCCAACTTTGCATTACTTTCCATGGCCTGTAATGTTTGCTGGTACATATCCTCCAGAGAAATCAAAGACATGTATCTCATCTAAACAGTAATTTTGATCATCATTCAGCAGTAATTGTGGCACTATTTCAAAGTTTAGAAAAGTCAGTTGTAGGGAAGTGACCAAAAATGGTATGTGTTGGTGCAATTAAAATGCATTACCATTTTTTGATTAACCAACTGTGAACTGACTTTCTATACCTGGTTCAATTCATCCAAATCAATGGTGTTACCTACTTTGAAGCTTATCTAATGTCTTCAGTTTACTCTGATGGAACTTAATAATTCACTTATAGAGTCAATAGTACTTTCCTAGAAAACTTGCTCGAGTCAGTGCATCAATTCAGCTGAAACATATTTTGAAATCATAAAGGAAACATTTTCTCAATTGTTGTCATGAATGTTTTAATAAAAGTGAAACTGATAACAGATTTACCCTATGCACTAAATTGGAAAGGATTTCAAGCCTCCTGCAACTAAAAGAAACAGGTTAAAGCGATTTGCATTAATAAATTAATCTAGTAAATTAATTTTAAATCAGTTTAAGCATTACCTTTATCACAACAATGTGGCTTATACACAATATTGATTTATAAGAAGTCATTTGGAATTTTACAAAATATTATTAACATATATTTATGAAAGAAAAAGAAAAAGGATTTCAATACAGGTTCCTACTGTTAACAGTATTTGCTAAATCCACAATAATGATGTGAAAAATATACTAATATCTGAAATAAACCCAAATTCCAAATTTTAAAGTTAAATAATCTAAGGTATATACGCAATGAAGAATAAGTTTTTTAAAAACATGCTTTATTTTGGTTCAAATTGATACCTAGTAACTAATCTTGGTAGTATCAACAGCCAAAGGCTATTCTTCTAATGATTACAGGTATATTAAGAAAATATTGATATTTACTGCAGATTATCTCTGTACACGATGAATGAAAACTACATTTATAATTCATACTGTTATATCGTGGATAATATGATATTCAACTAGGTAATTCAAGTGGAAAGATTATGCTAAACACAGGAATGAGGTAAAACAAATTTATATGGGTTTTAATGCGGAAAGTACAATGAAGTAATTTTCTTATTAATAATAATAAGGAAATTTGGGAGAACCATAGTGGTTTTTAAAACTACAATACTTCATCACGTCTTATTTTCTCCTCATTCACATCTTTTAAAATCATTAGATCACTGTCAGGGTGTGATAGGTTGTTTCACTATAAACTTTCCCTGAGCTAAATTCTTCCTGAATTTTGCTTTTAATGTTAGTTTTTTTTTCTTTTGGGTTTGGACAAACATGTAATCCTTTTCCTTTTCCTAAACTTTTCCGACTCCTCACATTTTGAGTTGGTGTAAATTTTAGATTTTGTTTACCTTATGAATCAGCTATTTTTATTAAGATCATTTTAAATCCAAATGTACTCCACTATTAATGGGGGTTGAATCTGGAATTATCATATATAACACTTCCATCGGGAACTTCCATGTCATTTTCAATATAATTTCTATATATCGATGTATCATATGATTTATATGTCTTTTACAGGAAAAAATTGTTTCTTACTGTCTAAAGTACGCTGGAAAAGTTACACCCTCCATAGGTTTGTAATGGAATTTTGAAATTGAATTAGTAATCCCTTCAGCAGAGAAAAATTTTTATACCCTTCCTTTTGCTCAACTTGTTTTGTTAATATATTTTTCAAGGCTTCTTGTTGTTTTAATATTTGCTTTTTGTAATTTTAACTGCTGTTTTTGCTGTTCTTGTAGTTGTATCTGTTGTTGATACTGTTGGTAAATACAAATTCAATTTTTGAATCGATTTATTTTGTTCTTCCCAATGTGTCTGTTGCTGCTGCATACCAGAACACATGGTTTTAGAAAATTTCAACAACTTTTCCATATATTTTTTGAAAAAAGCACAACAAAATAAGAAAGAAAAAAAAACAACTGTAGCTTTAGTCGATAAATTAATCCAGCGACTGGTAAAAACGTATTATTTGTCCTTTATTTTTTCTAAATGTTCACTTGCCATGGTCGTCGCTGTTATATTTGGTAGGATGTCTTTTTTCAATCCTCGTTCGATACTGTCATTTTACCTTGTGAGTTTATTTTGAATTCTCATCCGCCACTGTTATTTTATCTTGTGAGTTCATTTCAAATCCTCATTCAAAATTATGATAACCAGATAATTTTTATAATTCAAATTTAAATAATTCTGAGTGGAAAGATTATGCTAAACACAGGAATTAGGTAAAACAAATACCATAGGTTTATTGTACGGAAAGTATAAGGAGTAAGAGTTTTAATAATATCAGGTCATCCCATAAGTTCTGTCCGAATTTTGAATAAAGAAAACAAGTGACCAAATGTTACATTTAATTACAGATTCAATCAACAATGTATTTTCCCTGATTATCTATGACTTCCTTCCATCTATTAACAAGCTTACTAATTCCATTACTGTAAAATTCTTTTGGCTTTGATTCAAAGAACTCACAAATGTCAGTTTTAACCTCTTCCTGTGTTACAAAAGCTGTTTCTTCCAAATGATTCTGTAAGCTACGAAACAAATGGTAGTCTGAAGGAGCAAGATCAGGAGAATAAGGTGGATGAGGAATTTTCTCCCAACCAAGTTCTTCGATCTTTTGTGACGTGATTCTTGCTGTGTGTGATCGCGCATTGTCCTGATGAAACATCACCCATTTTCGATTCACTAGAGCAGGTCTTTTTTTCCTCAAAGCTTGGTTCAAACGCTCTAATTGCTGACAGTATATTTGAGCATTAATTGTTGCATTAGGTGGTAAGAATTCAAAGTGGATTATTCCTTGGCGATCCCACCAGATTGAAAGAAGAACCTTTTGCCCATGAAGTTCCCTTCTCGGCTGTGGCTGGGGTCCTTCCCCTTTACCAAGCCACTGTCTACGACGCTTAACATTTCGATAAAAGATCCATTTTTCGTCGCCAGTCACAAGTCTATCCAAAAAAAGGTGAAACAAGTTGGCGAGAATGGAGAGAAGAGCAGATGTCAACTCGGGATTTGAGGTTGTTTTCAGACAATTCATGAGGCACCCATTTTCCAAGTTTAGGAACTTTTCCAAGTTGTTGAAGATGACGATGAACAGTTGTATGGTTTGAACTGAGAACCACTGCCAATTCCTCAACTGATAAAGCAGGATTTTCTTCAAGGGCTGCTTCAAGAAGCTTTTCATCAAACTCAACTGGACGTCCGGTTCGATCTTCATCTTCAAGGGTGAAATCTCCACCTCTGAATTTTGCAAACCATCTTCTGCAAGTTCTTTCATTCACATTCCTCTCCATAAACTGAGTGAATGTTTCTAGCCGCTTCGGCTGCTGAGTTTCCTTTCTTGAACTCATAAAGCATTATGTGCCTCAAATGATTCTTGGGTACTTCCATGTTAGCAGGGTTTTAATCAAACAAAATTTAATTTTATTGTTCTCTGAAATAAAAAATTTGATCAGTTTAAATGCATCTAAACATAAAAATAATGTTCAGCTCCATTAGACATTATAAAATACTCTTTAAATTTCGTTCATTTTAAAAAAAAGTTAAAATTGGGGACAGAGGAAAATGGGATGATCATGATATAGTATATCTACAATACTTATCATGTCTTTTATTTTCTCCTCATTCCATCTCTTTAGACTGACCAATCACTGTCAGGGTGTGATAGGTTGTTCCACTATAACACATACATATAAAATTGAGGCTTACCTGAGATGATTTACAATGACAACATTCAAAGGCATATCAAATCCCATAGGTTAACCCATTGATTATGTGTCAGAACATTCCAGTTCTGGAAAAGAAAATCCCAATCCCTACAATAAAAAATTTGATTTTAAATTGCAATTTATTATTATCTCTTGAAAAAGAAAGGCAAAATTAACAAACAATAAAATCTTGAAAAATTAATTATTATCACATTTTTCAAAATTTTCACTGAAAATATATATATATTTCAAGGATTCAACCAAATAAACCAAAAAGTAAATTATTAATATAGAAAGGTAAAGACAGTTTAACAATTATTGATAACCAGAAAATTTTGTTTTTCTTTGGTACTTTAGCATTAAACTTAAAGAACAGAATGTTGTGTCTGAATCATTCAGTTTAAAAGTATTTCTACTTTTCACTCAATACTTTATTCAATACTCCTGTGGTGCAGTGGTTGGAGTACCGATTTTCAAAAGTAAAGTCTATTTCCAAAACATTAAAATCAGATTTTTTTTTAGTGTACAATATTGCAATCTCAGTTAGGTTATTTTTAATGCAAATAACAAATATCTTTTATTAATACAGTTTAGTCAAGTACCTATAAAGAAAAGAAAAACATTTTTTTTTTTTAACATTTTTATTAAATTTTCTGATTTAAAAAAGAAAAGAAAATTTGTGTGGAATTAGTGATATCCTACTGTAAAATTAACCTTACATTTTTAATAGCAATGGGATTAAAACTTCTAGTTTGGAACAACTATGAGCTGCATCCCTTCACATCACAGGCGATCATGGCTCTGCACAACTTTCTATCCTGTGTGGCTCTTAGCAGTTTTCCTCCTTTTGCTATGGACCTCTATTCTACCATCCATTCACACAAGCTCATCAGGCAAGTGGCTGAAAAAAATATTCCATATCTATATATATTCAATATGAATACTGTGAGAGTTAAATTTTCCAAACCCTCTCTCCTCATTATGTGTACAAGGAATTTCAGCTATCTCTTCCTGATTGTGAACAAAGCGTAAGTAAGTGTTCTTATTGTTACCATTTCTTTTAAGACTTTCTTGTTGCTTACTTTCTCTATTTTCAGTATCCTTCTGTAGAACCACATTTCTGTTGCTTTTAATTTTTTTCCCTCATTTTTTTGGGAAACTGTCCAACCTCCACTGCCATATAAGAGGATGAATATCATAGACTCTGGTGCAAAAAAAATGTCTAGTACAACAGAGTGAACCAAATTTCCTAGCATCAGACCTAGCAATTGATTCAATATAATTCTTCCACTTCATGTCAGCAGAAAACATCAGTCCAAAAACGTGCGACAAATCTCTTTCCTGAAGGTTAAAATCAGACATGAGTGATGAAAAGTAAAAAAAGTTTTCTAACATAAAAGAGAGCAGTTTCCTTTTGGAGACATTAAAATTAACAAACCATTTCTATTTCCATATTGATGTTTTGGTATCAGCTGTCAATTTAACCTTATTGAACTGATCAGACTTACTATTGACATATGTAAACAGTATCTATGCTGATAACACAACTGAGTTGAGAACTGATAACACTAGGAAAGTCATTGATGAAGATTAGAAACAACATAGATTCAACAATAGAGCTCTGGGGGAGAGAGCTGCATTAATACAAAAAGATTTAGATTTCATTTCACAATTTGATGAGAAAGATTGAATCAGTTCAAAATTCATCCAGAAATACCATAAGCTTTCAACTAGTGAAGAAAACCAGCATGCCAAGCCCTGTCAAATAGCTTCAAGATATCCAAAGTAACAGCTTTTTTAAGACCTATTAAAAATTCAAATGACTTTATAATGAAAGAAAAAGAACTGAAATTTTTAAGTTAGTATTAAAATCTATAAAAGCTGTCATCTTATTTGGGATTAAAACAATCCTGGTCTTAAGAATAATTAAGAAAAAAAAAGAAATGATTTTAACACAATAAATTTTCTTTCAAATACTAAATGAAATACTTCTCTTAAAATATAATTACTTATTTTTCTAAACCTTTTTCCAAGATAATTTTTAAGTATAATAACTGAAAAAGAATACTTTCATTTGAAACTCAAACTGATAACAAAAAAAAATTTACAAATGAAATGCACTATATGTATCTTTAAAAAAAAAATTGAGAAATAAGAAGCAAATTTTACCACCTTTTCCAATATGTATCTCATTAAAAAAAAATCTTATAATACCAAAATGTTATAATTTCTTTTATCCCTAGATTTTATTATTTTCTTATGTGCATCTGTAAATCTATTTTGATCACTCAACATCTAAAGGTTGAGAAAAAACTCTACTGCCAGTAAAACCTAGATCTGAGAAAATAGAGATTATAATATTTTAGTTGTTTTTCTCTTTCTTTCAAAGCTGATACGCTTTTGTTGTAATGTGTTGCTTCTTTTTCAACAATAAAATGTCTCAGCATAATATACTAAGAGGATGTATTATGTCAGGTCATATTTCTTCAATTTTCTTTCATATACTAATCAAAATAAACCAGACTATAATTTTCCTATAAACCTGTATATATTTTATTTCTATATACTAATAAATGGAAACATCAATTGTTATCTAAATTTCCCTTCATATATAGTTTTAGAGAATAGAATGATTATAAAGGTTACTTGTGAAATTAAAAAAAACATTTCCCATCATGTATGTGTGTGTACGCATGTATATTTTCCGACATCAAATATCTGCAAAAGATGAGAGAATAGTCTCCTCCATTATAACAATAATGAATTCACATCATTAATTATTTTGAGAAAAAAATATGCAAAATTTAAACTTTAAGAACACTTCTTGATCATTAAAAATAATTTTCACTTAATAATTACACAAAATCCAACAATCAATAAAATAACAGCTGTTCCCTTTCACATGTTGAGAGAACAACTTTTAAGACTGTAGTAGTACAAATTAATATGTTTATAAAAATGGAATCTAACGAGCAATAAATTAATAAGGGTCACCAAATCAGGTATAATTTTATTATATATGCTTATGCATTTACATTGTTTCTTATATAAATTACATCAAATGAAAAAACAAAGATGCCACCATCAAAGTTATATTTGTAAACTTACTTAAAGAACAATCCAAATGTAATAAAAAACTAAAAAGAAAGTTAGAAAGGGGCATTCAAAACCGATATGATAAAGAAAATAAATTCCTATTCACTTTCATTGAACTATCATTAAAACTTCACTGATAATTCAGAGGAGACTAAATGATGGTAGAATATAAATAGGTAGATAAAAATGCTTATAGAGTTGATATAAAAAGTAAAGTAAACCATAGGTATAAAGGTTTAGCTAAAAGTGCCCATAAAACAAAGAGTGATCAAATAAAAGCAGTTCAAGACATAAATTTACCAACAGTTGATTCTAAGCAGTTGAAATTATCTCTGTAAATAGAAGCAAAACATAATCACAAACTGTTTTTAAACTCTAGAATCTATAGCATTTCAATAGAAACTTTACTCTCTAAAAATTAATTTATATAGAGAACTTTATGACAATAAGGTCTGACCATTCTTACAAACCAACTTATATGCAATAAATGTAAATCTACTTTAACAAAACTGTCTGCTACACAGTGTAATCAAAGCTGCTGTGCAATATTAGCATCAACAAGTAGGTTGACAAACTAATTATAATTATAAAAATTTAAATATGATATAACTTAACTGATGAAAAATTGTAAAGGAAAAAGCAAAAGTATATTTTTGCAATCATGTCTTGAAAACTTTTGGATCTAACTACTTTCTTCACATATTATTTAAGGAATCAAACAAATAAGTTTCAACTATCTTGAATTTTCTAAGTTGTGTTGATATTGACTGTAGCTAATAGCAACATATTTTCAAATGTTAACTGGCCATATGTGACATTAATGCATCTATTAATGCTTGATATATTACGATGTTAACTAAAGAGTAAACAAAAACCTAAATAATTTCTAATGGTTCAGCAATACTAATCAAAACTTTAATCAACTTGAACTGACAAGAAAAAGACTATTGAGTAACCAAAATGTAGAAATTTATTTCAAATTCTAAAAATAATCTTCTCTGATTTAGACTTAAGTATATAATCAGATATGATTAATGAAAAGGATTTTTTAAAGTTATATTTGAACAAGCCAGATAATATATACAAGAGAAATATACAAATTCAATAAGGATAATCCAAAAAGAAATGCACATATTAACAATGTTTTCAAATAAAAATTTAATCATTCACAGAATTTTATTAACTTTTTGGACAGGAGATTCTATCTACGAACAAACTGTAAATATTGTAAGTCATTTAAACTTACTATTTTTCCTTATATTTGTTCTTTTCTACAATAAATAAATAAAATGAGAGTGAAGCTGATCAAAATCAAAATAATAGACAAGGCTCTTAAAATAAGAATCAAAATGTCTAGAATATAAAATTTTATTCAAATTCAAAATGATAAGTAAATAACCTATTGAATATTTAGGTTATTTTCTTTGAGATTTCTTAAAATTTGTAAAACTAATTTTCAATTTGTTTAATAATTCTCCGATAGATAGCTCCACAAAGTAACTAAAAAAATAGTAAGATTTTTGCCACATTATCCAGTGAATTATGATCAACAACCCTGACTCATTCATCACTTTCAAATGCCCATAACTTACACATGTCAGTATTCACACAAAAGGATATAATTTCTTTGGGGTTGCTTACATTTTAGAATTCTACTTTCACAAAGCCACATCTACTGACAAAAAACAAGAACAAAGAAGAATTTGTTAATCTTAATAAGCTAATAGCAGTAGCGGTCAAATAGACAAACCATACAAGTCATCATTAGATTAGCTTTCATTAGTTAATATAAAACAAGCATACAAGTCTAGTACTAAAGCAGCACTAAAAAAAAAAAAAAAAAAAATTTCAACAAGTGCACCAACAAGGGAAATACTGATTGTGATATCAAATTAAGATAATGAAATTCAAACAGATGATTTTTACATATATGCTGTCTAACAGTTAATAGGGTTAAAATACATGGTTGGGTACGCAAAACCCAATCAGAATAATTCACATAGGAAATTTTATTATAATAACCATAAAAAGAAACATAACTTTAGCATAAGCTTTTACATAGCTTTAATGACATGAAAGTAAACTGAAGCGGCAAGGTATGTTGGTTGTTTCAATTATGACAAAATTTGTAATAAAGTAACTGTTATTAGCCTTTTTTTATATCGATACCACATTACAATGTGTATAAGGAAATAAGTCAGTAGAGTTAGTGAGATCCTAGAGAGAAAGGTGAAACTAAATTTATCGACAAACCAATTGCTGCTGTGAATGAAAATAATGCCAAAGAGTCTATTATTCGCATTCCAGTTGACAACAATTACTAGTGCAAAGCCTTCAGATGAGCCATGATACTGACTGCAGTTTAGTACAGACTCTTAGTTAGCCAAAAGTCAGGGAAAAGCATCTTTTTCACACGATTTTTGTTTTGGATAAACAATATGGCAAAAAATTTCGACAGAACAATCACTGATGTGTTAAAGCCATCACTGAATATGTATATCAAGCTTTAGATATGAATGGCAAAATTAGGGCTGTAGCTATATATATCTTGAAGGGCTTGGCACACTGACCTTTTTGTTAACACCAGGGCATCAATGAATTAGAGGAAAATTTTGATTTATTACTTGATATCATTCCTATTAAATTCTGACATGAAGGTTGTTTTAGAACGGTCTCACATCCAAGTCCTTTCACATAGTCGCAGGAACAACCCCATAAAATTCTATACGGACCCTACGCTGAGGAGGATCTTCATCAATGATCTTCCTGGGACAGTATTTTTGCAAATAAAACTACCATTTATTCCTTCTGAATAGAAATTCCATCAAAGTTGATAATGAAAACCTGCTGGTCTTGAAAATGACCAGAATCAGTTTGGTTATGATGGGGCAGGAAATGGTTTTAAATTTTAATGCGTCCAAAACAAAATTGCTCTCATTTAAGACTATAGATGTGAATGATTTCCTTCCCTGAAATAGGCATGTCTGAAAGGAGACAAAACAAAGATCAATATACTGCACCTTCTTGGCTTCACGTTTTCAACTGACTTGAACCGACTATATCGAATCAAATGCTGGATCTTGACAAGAAAAGTCGATTGAAATGTGCCGTACCAGTAAGGCTTTCTCGAGGTAAATCCATCTTGCACATTTACAAATTCTGACGCATTAATTACTACTTCCATGTCGTGTAGGGAAGAAGAAGCTATTCATTTGGGGGTTCTTGTCAATTTTCCAAAGAAGGAATCTAATGTAATTGTCCTGGCATTTCGAAAACTGGGACCTTTAGTCTTTTAATGAAGAATTACCACTAAAAATTTCATTTGACGAGTGCCCCGAGAACAAAAATTAAGCATGAAATTAGATTGACATCTGATGAACCCGTTTACTGTTGATTTAGCTAAACGCAACTGGTGAACTTCTTATCGGGCCCTATTCTTTTCTCGTGGTATGGGTCCCACATGAGGAATCTCTTCAAGATTTGTTTTCCTGATAAAAACAATCTTCAAGATGATAAATCCAACGTCAACCGCCATCTTCTGTCGTCTTGAACATGTTCATCTTTCAGAGGAGGCTCAATTCTCCCTGATGATTTAGTCTTTTCTCTCACCTTCAATCTCTGTAACACCTTGAGAATACTTGTGACATTTAAGAAGCTTGTGATGAAATTATAAATAAAACATATCGCTTGCTATGTGGAACTTTATGAGGACCTGCAGTAACATGTGAAATAACTTTCGATCGAATTCCTGTGTTCAGATTCAGGACATAATTTCGGAGATTTTGACAGACTCGTTATAAAATACCACAATAAGTAGTAAGTTTTATTCAGTTAAAGAATTAATGTTGAGATAAAAAGGGATTCCAATGGTTACTATTTGAATAAATGATTTTGTATTTGGACCAGGAAAGGAGGGCTTGATTAATCTAAAAGCAAATCCATAGTTCATTACGATCAACTGGCAATGTGATGAGAATTAAGAGGAAATTAGATTCATGTGGAACTGAAGGCAAAAAAAATGATCAAAGCAAGTGGGTTAAGAGAGAGAAGGCAAAACTGTTGGGAATAAATTTGGGGAAAAATAGACGGGCAAATTATTATGGCGCAATTGAAAACCACAAAGGTTTTGAAAAAAGAAGACAGAAATAAAAATAAAAAGAAAAATGAAAGTTACTAAAACAGAAATTAGAGGAGTTTTTGAAACTAAAAGTATTAACTAAAGAAAGGAAGAAATCAAAGGAATAACAAATAGTGCTGTGAACAAAAATGGCTGTCTAAAGAAGGAAGTTAAAATCTATTAAAAAAATAAAGAAAGAAATTGGGTAAAAGAAACTAAAAAGAAAGAAAAAAAAAAGAAAGAAAGCGTTATCTTATTAATAAAATATTAAAAAAAAAAAAGAAAGAAAGAAAAAGAGGAAACTGAAATCAGTGAATTATGAAATGGAAACTAAACAAAAGATAGAATAAAGGAAAGAAATACTAAAAAGAAACAAAAAGAAAAAAAAGTGCCTGAAAAAGAAAGAAAGAAGAGAAAAGAAAGAAACTTTGAAATTATCAGGTAATGAATCTTCCCTGAATTATCCAAAACTAAACATAGAAAGACTAAAAGAAAGGATGAAAGATCAAAAGAAAGAAAAGAAAAGAATTACTAAAAAGAAAAATAAAGAAAATTTAGGACAGAGTTAATTTGAAACTTGAAAGAAAAAAAAATAAAAAACAAAACAGGAACTTAAAATAATGAAATGTTTATTTCTCTTAAAAAGGAATTTTGGCTTCATTTTAACATATTCACCCGGCAAAATTCAACATGTTAATAAACCATAGCAGCAACCCAACGCGTGTAGAGATTGTTGATTTATAAGCTTTAACATAGAACATAAATCATCTAACATTTGAAAGCCCATATAAAATCAATAAGAGTTAAGAAACAATTTGTTTTTTTATATTGAAATGAATTCACATTCTATCCATGAAAATCCATCTATATATTTTCATCAAATCAAGACAAGCAGAATTTTATGTATCATGAAGAGAATTTGAATTTAAAAAATGTAGGAACAAATATTATGGATAACCCATTATGGAACTTTTTGTTAGAGAGATTTTAAGATGGAGATGCACAAAAAAATCCTGTTGATCGATCGAGTTCGACTGATTGAAGACCAACGGTTGGTTATCACATTCTGTTACTCTGTTTTTATTGCCTTCTCTTTTTCATTTGGAGAGAAAATTTAATTATTATTTTTTCCTCCATTTCGTCATTGTGGGAATTATAATTAATGTTCCTTCGTTTTGTTATTGAAAATGAAAATTATTCAAGTCCACAGAATGGAGAGAATAAACTGATCCCATGTAACTCAGTGAATCTGCTTTCAATCAAGAAATGAGCTGACTTTACCAAAAATAGCATCCAGATAAACATGAGGTGGATTGGAAGATATTTTTTTTTTTTGAATAAGATGTCCGATCAGTATGTTTGTAGCCAAGGACCTTTAACCAACAGTTAATTACTAAAGCTTAAAGACGAAGAGCAAGACATGTTCTTCAAGGGACATATTTACAAATAAATCAAATTATTGATTTTATTTTTAAATTAAACTGCCCTAATTGATTGCACGACTAAAAAATACCTCCGGCCAATTAAAAAAAAAAAATGGATAGAAGACCTAATGAAAATTACGTTGAGGTTCGCTGCCGAGATCACCAAAAAACCGATTTGAAAATGTAAAAATTTCACCGTCAAAGATAAACTGAGATTGATGCCTTTGCGTTAATTCAGAAATTTTGAAACAGCATGCTGTACTAGTGGCATTCGCGCTGGGGACCAATGCGAATATTTCAAAACATAAAGCGAGTGAAGAGCACAGAGGATTGACAAAGAGTTGGATGAGTCTAATAGTGATTAGAAGGTAAAACACGACATTATATAAAAAAAGTGACCCTGATGATTTGATAAGAAGAAATTTAATCAATGCATTTGGTTTACTGATCAAACTCAAATAGGGAAGACTACCCATGAATCTATGCCTTGAAAAGGACTGTTGATAATGGTTGAAATAATTTTATCGATTAAAAATTGCTGTCAGAATCTCTTACCGCTAGAAGGAACTTTAACTCCCAGATTTTGGTTGAATTATTATGTGATAATGGTGGGCGTTAGTTGAGCCAAGGACCGAATTTATTAAACACCAAAGGTTAATCTATAAAGCAAGGATTAAAAAGACATTCGGAAGAAAATTCTTGAGGCCGAGAATTGGCTGGGGCTTGCAGGAGGAGGATCAGCCACTATAACTAAGTTGAAGACAATGAAGATTTTATTGAATATATTTACTCTTTCATATATTTTTAAGATATTTTTACAATAAATTTTTAAATTTAAATTAAAATGAGAAAAGTGTTATTTTAGTTTTTTTATAATTTAGACAAATTTTATCCATTGCCCTTTCTCTACTCTCTCTTTCTGCACCAAAAAACATTAACAATATATATACATTATATTATATATATATATATATATATATATATATATATATATATATAAAGAAATGGACGGACAGGATGTTCTGATATTTATGGATAAAGTGCTCAATATCAGACCTTTTGTAAATACAATATAAATGTTGTCAAGATAAACACTCAGTCGTGGTTCTGAAAAGACCCTGTTCCACCTGCGACGACCAATGTGACTTGGTATTGGTCGCGGCACCAAATGTGACGTTCTAACCTTTTTGCTGATTTGGATGGGAATCTGGTTAGATTCGGTATCAGACGCTTGGGTCGTTCCCAGCTCGCCTCCAACGTCTGGTTACCGAAGTAACTGCTTTGATTTCTAGTCTAACCTACCCACGTTGTGATTTGATCTTAGGTAGACGAAATCAATCAGTCGCCGGGCCGCAATGCAAGTCGAGTCCGAACAAGGGTAATACCGCACAAGTATATGTAAAAGAAAATAAAGTAACAACTCGAAAAGTTCAAATGTGTTAAAAAAAGAATAACAATATTTTATATCTGGTTGCTGAATACAGGACTGCGTCTTTCTCCCAACCCGCTTATATGGATACGTGACACTTTGCGTTTGTTAGGCGAGTCTTAACATCTTAAGTTGTTTTTTTTCAAGAAACTGGTTTTTGGTGTATCTTCAGGCGATATTCGTAAAACTTGTTTTGGTGGTGTGAGTCTAAGTCGTTCTTCAAAAATAAATTGTTCTTGGTTAGAAGTTGAGGTCGTGATGCGTGGATCTTTCAGTCAGCTTTCTGCGAGGTGGGTCTCAGAGCTCACAACTCAACTCTGTCTGCGTCAACTCAACTGTGTCTGTGAACTCAACTCCAACTATTTTCAACTAACCCCAACTGCCGTCTAACTCGTTGCGACTCTGTTTATATGGACGCCGACCAAAACCGGGGTGGGCTTGTCGGGGTTTGAGGTTCCTTGATAATTCTAAATCCACAATAAGGATTTTCTTTGTTTTCGGTCAGGAAAATTTATCACTTTCCATTTTTGAAGTCCTTCTTTTTACTTTTCCTCCCAAATTCTTCCTTTTCATATTGGAAATGGTCCTCCGTCAAAGTTCTTCTCTTTCTCATATGTGGTATCTCACACCAATCCCTTCAGGGGGCGTCAACAGGCCTCCCCTCCTTCTTCATGGTTTACCTTCGCCTACCGCTCACGCCACCCTTCAGCCAATGAACGCTCAGCAGCGTGGTTAGGTGTTGGCCTCGGTTTAAAATTATCGTTCAAAGAAAAAAAAATTTTTTTTTTTTTTTTTTTTTTTTTTCTTCTTCCCGACAACAAACCCTAGTGTGGACTCTTATCTTAACCGAACGTCATCTGGAATTCGTCAACAAGACTTTTTCGCCAAATCAATCATTGAGGTTGGTCATCTGGATTTTCGCACTCTGTCGCCAATTATCTGTTCTGATAAAAAATTTTTTATCATGGCCAGGTCTGACATAAAACAGGTGTTTTTTCAAAAACAAATGATATCTCCGCAGATAGTTAATGGTTTAATCTTTTCTTTTTTTTAACTTTGCGGGTGGTCCAGCTGACATTTTTCTCGGTCAGTGCATGACCTAATTAATATTATCTATTCCCATTCTGTTTTGTAGGCCACTTGACCAATTTGAAATTTTCATTATTGCCATGGGCAGATGGCTATCTTTTATTTTTATTCGTGTGTAACATAAATCAAATTAATTCCGACAGATCTGAGATCTTACTTTCTTCGCTAATGAAAATAAAATCTTTACCATTTTTTTTGTTAAAAAAAATAACATCGCTCAGTGTCTTTTCGTGATAGCTTCTTATCACCTAAATTTAATTCTCTTTTTTTTTTTCCTTTTTTTTTTTTTTTTTTTTTCACGCAACCCTAAATAGTGTCACATACACTATTTACATTATTCGAGAATATTGTTAATCTTTTGATTCAATTTATTCAAGGTTTTAATGTTACGCTCCAGCCTTCTTCAAGAATGTCGCTATGAATCCTTTATTTTGCTCGCTGCGATAGATAGTTCTAGTTCCACGTGCAATGTCTAATGGATATCAGTGCCAGAGATTGCCATGTCTAATGAATTAACAGGAGATAAATGATAACTGACATCCATTCGACATTCCAACCACCTGAACTATGTTATCCGGAGCGTACAAGGCCGAAACGTTGTGATATAAATGGCAACAAAAATCCTGACAATAGTTAAATAATGTAAATAGTGAAGATAGACTGTGGAGAGAGAAAATTTTCTAGCCTGACACAGTGCACAAAAACTTCCAAGGAGCTGATCTAGAAATGGATAAAATATAGTTTTTTCAATTTATATCAACCAGAACGTTAGCCCAAGAAAGCAAAAACGAACAGAAAACTCTAATTTGGAGGTCGTCAGAGGTTTTTTCAGTTGATTAATGAGAGTTAGTTTAGTTTTGGAAGCGTTAAAATTAAAAGGCCATAAATTAAAGAAGTTAACAATATTTAGTATAACTGTACTTCATCTGATTAATTTTCATCCATAAAATTTACAATGTAAATAAAATGTTTTTAGAATAATAGTTTTCGAATATTTTTTTTTTCAAATGATTGTTTTCAACAATTTTTTCGATACTACAATTTGATTCCAATATGAACCAGATCATCTATTTTTTTTGTTTTTTAATAGAAATCAGACCTACTATATATATATTTTCTGACACTAATTTGTATATATTTGTTGATATTTTTTCTGACACTAGATTTGTATCTGTATATTTTTTGCTCTACCCAAAACGGTACCTATAGCTACATATTCAATTCTGCGTTAAAATGTAAACTCATTATTAATAACTCAACAAAGATTGGTGTGTCGATTAATTAAAAAGCCCATCTTAACCAAAATCTTCTGTGTTAGCAAAACTTTAAATTAAATCCAAGACCCTCGATTAAAACTAATTTTAATCATCCTCATTCATGGAGATGCCGTCCTTTTTATTGTAAGATCTTTAAAAAACGTAATCGATTTTGCAGCTAAATTGTCAGATTCATTTGGAGTATATTTGTAAATGGAATATACTTTTGATATCTCTAATAAATACGGATAAAACACATACGAATTTATTTAAGATTTTGATTCGATATTAATTTTTTTTTTTTCTGAAACGTTCACTAATACAAGGCATAAAATCGACCCAAGGAACCTTTAGGTGTAGGAATGTTCAAAAAAGCAGTATCAAAAGGGGAGAACGTATTACGTTACGAACGAGCAATGTTTTTAAACACTGACATCCATATTTTGATAAAACAGTCTAAAGCAGACATGGGCCAATATTTGAATGAAAGGAGACAAATTACATATTGCTCCATCATTAGTGAACCTCAATACTAAAAATTGTTTTTCTTATTTAATTTTTTCGTTGAAGTTAGCTCAGCTATTTTTCAGCATCGAAGATCAAGCGAATAAGCATCTGTCTTAGAAATGTGGAATCATTTTTTTTTTTGAAGAAATTTTTTCTAAAATCCCAAGACTTGGAATCTTGTTATAAGTTATCTAGGAGGACATTGTGATTAACAAAGCGAGAGATATAAAAACGTGGAATTTTTTCAATTCTAAATAACTTGGATCGATTTTGAAAATGTGAATTAAGTTTAAAAGTAGTATGATTTTTTTTTTTTTTCCTTCAGATTTGTCGGATATTTGGGTGATATTATTTTCACCCATAATTGCGATGACTTAAATACTTTTCATCCATTAGATAAATAAATAATAAAGAAGCCAATAACATTGAGTTATTTACTGTTAACTTTGATCCGTCTTCAAATGAAACACCCTTATATATAATACGTCTTAATGAAACACTTTTTTTTAAAAGAATAACTTTATTCTTTAAATAAAAGCTATATTTATTTTTATCGGATAAAAGATTATTATAAACGTTCCTTGTTTCTGAAGGAAAATAGGTTTGTGACGTATTAATTTTTTTATTAAAAGTCGCCAATAGTGTCCAAATTCAATAAATAAAGAATTAATCATTTTAATATAAATGGTTGTTAGTGAGATAGTGACCAACTGAGATTAAAAATGAAGCAAATAACATTGTAATAAATGTTATTTTCTTCATTAAATTAGACGCGCCATTGAAAAGAATTTCGAAATATGACGTCTATGGCCATTATTGAATTTGCCCCAAACTATAAAGGAATTAAAAGTTAAGACTGATTTTCGACATCAGTCTGTAATCCGATTATTCCGTTCTAAACTGTTCAACCAGTAGAATTCTCCGAAAACGTCTTGTTTTTCTTCACATTTGGAAGAAAAGAAAAAATCAATTTGATAAATGCTATTCGATTCCATAGATTTATTGAAAGTAGAAACTTATCGGAAATATTTCGTTGAGCATTCGGACGATTATTCAGACGCAATGATAAGAGTATATGAACAAAAGAAATTTTTTCATATGCTTCTGCTCCGGCATTGAAAATTCATTATCGACATGAACACCAAATTTCGTGCTATTTCAAAATAATGTCTAGATTGTCTTATCTGATAAACACTGTCCCCAGTTCAGAGCTGTGGTGCCGCCAATGACCACAGAAATAAGGTTTATTATTTATTCACCTAAGAAAGTAAATGAATATAGGCGGAAAAAAAACCCAACCATATATGCATTTTTATCACATTCAAGTTTTTTCATTTTGGTCTTTCGTTTTAGCCCATTCTTTTATAAAACTGACTTATTTTTTTTGGTTCATCTTGGATCTGTTGTGTTTGTTTTGATTTTTTATTTTTTTTTTTTTTAGTATTTTTTTAATGGCGGTGAATAATTTTATTTTTTTTTCTTTGTTTCGTTTTATTTTTTCCTTTTGCTGGATTAGCTTTAGTCAAAAGGTTTTTTTACGAAATGTTAAGCTTTCTTTGTCTTTTATTTTTTTTCTTGTATTTATGTTCTATTATTACATCAAACGTTTTTTTTTTTTCTGTCTCTATCTTTCATTCTTTTCTCCATTATGGCTCGTTTTCGTTCTTTCTACCTTTTTTTCTTTCTATGATTTTTTTTCTTCTTTTTTTTTTTCTTTCTATTTCATTTAATTTATTATTCTTTTTCTATAATACTAATTTTTTTTTTCTCGAGATTTTTTTTAGATATCATTCTTTATTTATTTTTGCAATAACCATAAACATTTTTTTCTATCTCCTTTTTTATTCTTTCTTTCTTAGTCTTTAATATCTTTATATTTATAAATTTCTTTCTTTCTTCTTTCTAGTTTTTTTATTCTTTCTTTCTTAGTTTTTTCTATTAAATATTTTTATTCTTTCTTTCTTAGTCTTTTATTCCTTTTTCTTACTTCATGTTTATTTTGCTCTGATTCCAAATTCTTTTCCTATTTTATCGTTGTTTTCTAGATGTTACTTTTTTGGTTTTTTTTACAGTTTATTTCATTCTCTTTTCTTCTTTCTTTCCTTTCTTTCTTTCCACCTCTTGTCTTTTTCTTTAAAAGTTTTCTTTCCTTCCTTTTTATTTGTCATTCATTCTTTATTTTCTTTCTGTTTTGAATCTTTCACTCTGTTCATCCTTTTTTTTTTTATCTCTTTATTTTATACTGAAATTTTTTTGCGATTTTTTTTCAATTACCGATAAGAAAATACATTTTTGTACATATATTATATATATATATATTTAAAATAATTTTTTGTTTCCTACCTAAATAGAAGTATTTGACATCAACTCTAAAAATGTTCCATCGATGGAAAATCTATTCAGATATGATAAATGATTATATTTCAATGATAAAACAACATTAGAAACTTTATACAAATATGCATAAACCAAAGATATTAACTTTATCCTTTTAATTTTATCATTTGATATATATATATATATATATATATATATATATATATATATATATATATATATATAGTATATATGTGTAAATATGAAACTTAAAGATTATTATTTATATTGCCTATATAGATGCATAATTATACTGTCGAAATCAACCACAATAGAAAGAATGTTGAATAAATGTAAATTAAGTAGGTGGAGGTAATATTTTAGTTATATATATATTATATATATATATATATATATATATATATAAATATGTATGTATGTATGTAGCTTGCATGGATAATTTTGTAACCTAGAGATTCACACTTTCGTGATCTCCAGACAAGTTTGTCTGAAGATTGTGAAAGCATGAAACCCCAAGTTACAAACTACTATCCATGTAACTGCATATATTAGCTCTATCATGGATATTGAGCACTTTCCACTAAATACCACACACACACACACACACACACATATATATATTTTTACCAAAATTTTCTGAAAAGAAACATTTCTAAAATAGCATCTGAAAATATCTTACAATTTGATTCAAGAATCCGTTTATAAAAATTGTGAACAATATGGGTTTTAAAATACCACACACTCTTTTTCTGAATAACTTTATTTTGACCCTATCATATAAAAAAAATCTTGATCCAATTTTAAATAGTTCCAATGATTCTATAAGGTTTCAATTTTAACAACCAACATGCAGGAGATGCTGTTATCAAATGTTTTGCAAAAATCAAGATGGGCACCATCAAAAGAAAAATTGCTCTCCATTAATCTTATAAAATCTTCCATTGTCTCTAATAGTTATACAAAATCTATTTTGAAATCCATGCTGTCATTCTACATATGAATTAATGGTTGTAGAATTTGGGCTCCTATACATTCTCCTTCTTGTATGATTCCCTGATAAGTGGAGGAAAATCATGGCTTTTTCTGTGCAGTAGCTGGAGAAACAAGGATAGATTGTATGCTGAACAAAAGTACACCAAATACCTTCATATGGTACATCTATACTGATATCCCAAGCATTAAAAAAAAAAAATTAATATATAAAACATTATCCTTTTTTTTTTTTTTTACTATAGTTCAACTTCATTTTTATAAAGATAAATTTTTGGCCATCTCAATCAATCCAATAATGTTAGAATGGACCAAATCAAAACAAAATTTCAACTCATCATTCTTATTTAAAAAGCTGTCAACATTATTATGCATGATTTGAGAATAATTAAAAGGAAAATATTCTAGCAAGTTTGATGAACAATTGCTATCTGCTTTATGTACATGATTTACAAGATTACTTTCATGGCAAAATCAAGCATTTTTGAATTTTTATAACATCATTTCTATGGGTTTCACTCTGTGTTCTACTCATAGATATCCACTTTTTTTTTTAAAATGTTCCCAATCTGATTATTTTGTACTTAAATATCCGTTTATATGAGAAATTTCTTATGGAGTCTCAGGGAAAAGATTATATTTTTTAGGCAAATTCAGCTGTAACATTTCATTTGTCGGAAAGACCAGAAAAACAGAAGTATTTGTGTTGAAAAACACACCTAATCTGTTTGGTACAGATTGAACGACATTGTTTGATCTGTGGGACGTACCTATTAACTCATTTTGTGATAATGTAAATATTGTTGCCAGTTCTAATACAGCAAATGAAAAACTGAAAGAGAACTGAAAAATGCTTTTTCAGAAGTGTTCTCTGAAGGTCTTGTACATGCACAAAACTAAAAACCAAGTTTCAATTGAAAGAAAATGTAACGCCTATGTTTAAACCAAAAAGAAGTGTACCATTTGTAGCTGTAGATTCAATCAACAATTAATTGGACAGGCTGGAGAAATTAGGAGTAATATCGAGAATAGACTATTTTGAATAGGCAGCACCAACAGTCTATATTAAAAAGCGGAATAACAGAATATGAGTGTGTGCTGACTTTTTGATGGGACTAAATGAAAGTTTGAAACAGCATAATTACCTAATCCAGAAGAAATTTTTGCAAAACTGAATGAAAATTTTTCTCAAAGTTAGACCTCTCAGATGCATACTTACAAATACATGTGGATGAAGACAGTTCAAAATTACTAACTATTAACACCCATAGATGGCTATATAAATTCAGCCATCTTCCTTTTGGTGTAAAGGTTGCACCAGCTATATTCCAACAAATAATGGATACTATCATGGCTGGGTTGTCCTCAGGCATATTTAGACAACATATTGGTAAAAAGCATAACCCAAAAAGAACATGCTGAAGATTTAAAGAAAGTCTTTGAAAGAATCAAAGATTATGGCTTCAAAATAAGTGATGAAAAGTGTGAGTTATTCATGTCCAAATTCAAATATCTAGGGCAGATTATCAATGAGACTGGTAGACAACCTGATGCTACAAGAGCAAACGTGATAAAGGATATGCCCACACCAACTAATATTACAAAACTACAAGCATTCTTAGGCTTTGCAAACTATTATTATACATTCATTCCTAATATGCACAAGTTGAGAGCACCATTAAATAATCTACTGAAGAAGGATGTCAAGTGGAACTGGACAGAAAAATGTCAAAGTGCGTCCGAGCAGATTAAGAAAATATTAACATCAGGCCTATCACCGACTCATTTCGAACTTAACCTGAAAATTGTTGTCGCATCTGATGCAAGTGTTACAGGGATTGGAGCAGTGGCATTTCATAAGCGAGATAACCCTAATGTTAGAGACAAAGGGAAGAGTTAGGTCCCTCCAGACATCCGGTGGCAAAATTTTAATCAGCAGCTACACAGCAAAAGGGAATAGGAGGCTACCATCACCAGAGGGACAATCAAGAACCATCCTAAAATCCTAGCAAGGCATTAATCGACGCCTAGCAAGCATCGATAGCTTCTTGCAGAGAACATTACATTGGCGACGAGGACTGAGTCGTTACCCTCACAAAAACAGAACATCAACACACTTAATAAAAAAAAAAAATTCAACACGTGTTCGATATACAACCAATATGGGCCGTTCCGTTACCCTCACAAAACACTACCCCGAATTTGACTGTGAGTCAACAGCCAAAAGCAGCAAGATGGACAAAATACATAAAAAGACTGAAAAAACTATTTTGTCGCACTTAACATTGAGGATGACAAATGGCAAAAAGCAAACCTTCTAACATTTGTCGGCGAGGCTCTGAATGACATCATCGACGAGATACCACAGGAGCAAGTCACACCAGAAAAAAAATGAAACACATTTCGACAAGCTTGTCTCAGCGGTGCACAACCACTTCAACCCGAAAAACATAACGGAATACAATCGATTTGTGTTCCGGAAAATTAAACAAAATAGCCCAGGCATCGAAGAATTCTACCGCAAACTAAAGGAAGCTGTGCCTATGTGCCGTTTTTCTCGACATCGATTCCGAGGTGAAGTCCCAACTAATTACAGGCTGCCTGTCTGAAAAAAAGTCCGCCAGAAGGGACTCATGAACTCGGATATGTCACTACATGACTTAATAAACTACGCAAGGACAATGGAGACGATAGCGTCGCACCTACAAACAATGCGACTGGAAGACAACAACACCGCTACTGCTACAACCGCCCCAATAAACAAAGTCGCGGACGAACAGCGCTGACCAAGCAACTATCCCCGCAATACCGGTATAGGAATTGCAACGGAAAATACCCTCATGAGCGGGACCGACGTCTTGCCCAGCATTTCATACCCAGTGCACATACTGCGGAAGGTGGGGACACTTCACCTCTGCCTGTTTCAGAAGATTAAACGACGGAAACAGACAACGGGAAACAAATCGTCCCCCACGAACACAGACCAATCGACGCTCAGTGAACCACATTGAAAATGACCAACGGAACCCACGTAGCAGTGGTAGTGACATAGAATACGTGTTCCACACAGCTGGAGCTCGGAACTTGCCACCTCCAATTGAAATGGATACTCCAGCAAACAGAAGTTCATCTTTTATTTTGGGGCTTCCCAACCAAATAAAAGAGCAACTTGATGAACAATCACAAACTCTCCACAAAATCAATTCCACAGTCCAGAAACTTGAAGCTGAAAACGCTCTTTATAAACAAGAATTGATGACTGCCCACACCAATATTCACCAGTTATCATCTCTTTTGGATAACGAACGACGAAAATCCCATTTGTCTTTGGAGAGACACTTCATCCAAAGGCAAGAAATGCTGTGCACAGAAATGAAGAGAATGTCACATGAAATAAATGAATTGAAGCTTAAATGTTGTCAACAGAATTTTCCTGCCACTCCTTCATCAAATGCTTCTAGCAGTTTCCAACAAAGCAAGAGATTGTCACAAAATGCAACATATTTGCGTCCTCAAAATGATGTTTATGAAGACGCTCTCAAGTTTTATCAAAAGTTAAACGTCCAACAACAGTTGCTTCAACAGATTTTCAAAATCCATTGTACTCCTCTTCAAATGTCCAACAGATGTCAACAAAATGTAAGTCGGCACCTTTGTCCACAACTGTCTGTGCCAGAGCCACAAGTCATGTCTCCCTCAACTCCATCCAGAAAATGCTACACCCTAGACAGTCACGCAAGAAAAATTCATGACAAAATCTCTAGAACTGATGCCAGCCGTTCGAAAATGTCCAACACTTCATCTGACTAAGACCTTCATTGTTCCCCAAACCAGAACATAACTATTTCTTCCACTCAGAATCTCACATTGCAGGGTGATGAAGAAGATCTTCATTCTGATGATTCCAATTTTGATTTGCTTGATTCTTGCAGCTTTGGAAAGTCCGAAGATGGCTTGGAAAGTAGCTCATCCGAAGATTTGGCTTTAGAATGGCTGTGGCCGGACAAAAAAAAAAACCCTCAAAAAAAAAAAAAAAAAAAAAAAAAAAAAAGAATGCATTGTAATATCCCAGCAACAGAAGGGAGATAACCCATAGAGACACAAGAGTTAGGTCCCCTCCAGACATCCGGTGAATCTTAATCAGCAGCTACACAGCAAAAGGGAATAGGAGGCTACCATCACCGGAGGGACAATCAAGAACCATCCTAAAATCCTAGCAAGGCATTAATCGACGCCTAGCAAGCATCGATAGCTTCTTGCGCAGAACATTACAGCTATCTAAGTTTAAGATAAGACAGATTGAAGACCAGCCTTTCACCCCCCCCTTGGCCTTGTGCCACATTTTAGTATTTTTCAAAATAAATATTGCTTTCCACTCTGGTACTTCAAATTTATGAATTTAAATGCAAAACTAGATTGGTAGCTAGGTATCCTAATTTCACTGCTGTATTTGCTACATGTAAGTTCTATGTTAACAGTTTCTCTCTCACACTTTTTGCTTCTTGCGAAACTCTGTTACAGACACTTGCTTTCCAGTCAACTTTGGTCTTCAAATATTTAAATGCCATGTCAGCCATTATCCTCTTCTTAATTCCTGTTCTTTTATTGCTCTCTCTCTCCTTAATAATGGTTTTCATGTTTCTTATTTTCTTTTATACTCAGAACCATTTTGCATCTTAGTCCCTTGCCTTACTAAGAGTAAAATGATAAAAAACAAAAGATTCTATAATAAATATATTTGTAATTTTCTTCCATTATGGTGAATAGAAAACATTTGTATACCAGCTCCAGAACGCTCTAGGATGTCATTTTTATTATTTAACATTATCCTAGATAATTTGTCAAGTAAAAAGAATTGAGTTAGAATTACAAGCATTGTCCATTTTCTCTGAATTGCTTGAGCTAATTTCATTTAAAAAATGAAAATATTTGACAAAGTATTCCTCATGATAACATTCTACTTGATAAGAACTTATTGGCACCACAGATTTCAGTCCACATGTTGTTTCTTTTGGATGTGTTTAAGATCCTACATTAGACCCTAGCAACTAGCATTACAAGATCACAGAGAACATTACCAAATAACAAAACCACGTAACTTGAACACTTCCAATACCAACAATAAAAAATGGGTAGCATAGAAGAGCAAATAATGATATAATCAAGATTTTAACTTTCTGCACTACTAAAAACCAAAAAATTGAATAGAAAGTTCTATAATAGTTAGTGGACTTGAGAAGTCTAATTACTTTCAAGACTGTTTTAAGCTAAAAAAAGATTTTATGAATTTCAACTGATAGTAAAACTTTGGGTCAATGATTGCTGAAATAATTAATTTCACTGTTAAGTCCGAATATCTTTTCATAAGTCCTAACCAATCTCATGATTATTTTATCAAAAAATAAAGAAAAGATCAACATTATGATATACTTGGATTCTTTTCCTTAAAATGTATAAGAGGGTTTGGAATAAAGTTTGTCAATATCAAACTATTAAGAAAGCTGTAATCTCTACAAATAAAGTTCATGTCTCTTCTCAACATTAGCAAGAGTCATTTTTCTTTTACTTATTTAAAAATGGTATATTTTGCTTACATTGATTTTATCAGCTCAAGAAATGATTGAAATAGATTTCTTTCTCAAAGATCACTCATTGTAATGAGTCTCACTGACCCAGCGAATATGAAGTCAACTAACAGCTGAGACACTATATGTGCAATGTTATTGTCCTGTCCTACATGACTAATCAGAGGATGAGACCAAATCTCTCATGTGTAACATTTCATTTTATTCAACGTAAGATTTCACCAATACTGTCAATCACTGAGTCTATGGCTTTGAGGTTTTCACAAAATGTGGAATCTATATCTCACTAGAACATTAGAGACTCTCTTCTTTCTCCCTCTCAGATAGGTGTTTAAATATCTACTAGTCAAGATTTTTCCCTTGCATGTACATTCTACACATGGTTGGGTTGACCACATGTTTACATGTCAGGGGAAGCCTCTCACATCAGGTGAAGTGGTGATCTGCACCAAGTGGCTAGAAGGTCATTTTTCAGGTCAACCTATGAAGGCACATGGCTTCTCTGAAGCCCAGGCTTATGGCCATATCAAGTTGAAACAATGGTTCTCATACAATCATGGATGTTAAGCAATGCCAATCCTGGTTAGTACCAAGATGGGTGACTAATTGAGATTACCAAGGTCTGTAAGTTTGGATGTGCAGATGATGGCTTGTAATTGAAAATCAGAGAGCAGTGTTCAAATTCCAGTTGGGTTTGTTATTTATTTTTTTTTAAATCAAATTCACCCCAAGCGAGGCAGTAAAGACACTAAGACAAAAGGGGTTACTGGGTGTAAAAAATTTGAAAACAGAAAACATTATGAAGGAGCAGGAAGAATAAAAAAATAGTAATTAGGAAGACAGTCGATAACAATTGATACTGCATTTAAATTTTTGAAGATCAAAGTTGGCCAGAAAGTATAGAGCTGGAAGATAGTCCCACAGTCGAGAAGTGTGAAGAAAAAAAAAACTGTTAGGATAGAACTTACAGTTAAATTACATGCAAATACCTTTGGGTAAGGTATGAGTCCACCCCCCCCTCATTAATTAGTAAGACTTGTATCAGTAAAATTATTATTATTTCCACCAAAAATTCTTAGTCTAAAAATATTTTCTGGTTTTAAATAACCTGCAAAATAAAATTTTATGAAGCTCCGGCATAAATTCATTTTGATCATTTCTGAGGTGAATCACATACTAAATACCATTTAGCTGATATTTCTGTTCTTGAACAGTAGCACTTGCTGTCTCTAGTCTCATAGTTTAACGATTGAGCAATCACATTAAATAAAAAAGAATAATACAATGGATTTTTTTTTTTGTTTTTTTTCATATTGGGTGAAGAATCAATGCAAGAATACTTCTGGAGAAAATACTATTTTGTGCAATTTTTGTAAAATGTAGGAGCCAATTTCAAATTCCTTGACTCCAGGTAAAAAAGTATTTAATTTATTTATTGTCTTTTGTTTTAAGGGAAGCAGTAATTTACTGAAATCCTTCCAGGCAGTGGAACTCTCAGTTTCATCTGTATAGATTTCGGAGAACAGTTTCCAATATTTTGCACTTTGCTTGCAGCTGAATCTCAACAATTCATAACAAATTTCGTTTTGTGGACATGGAAGCAGACATTTTTTTTTTTTTTTTTTTCATTGCATGGCTTATGTGGCTACCATATTCAGTGCCATTGAAATTTGGTGAAAAATTTCATTTTTTTTTTTTTTTTTTTTATGAGTGCAATTATTGTCCTCTTTATTGCCAAAAAAGGTTTTATGCAGTTCCCCCTAATAGACACATATTTATAAATATATTAATATGTGTCATTATGATAACAAGTATATGGATATACACATGTTAATATACAAATATATCTTTTCAAAATATATACATATAGTGCAGATAATAAATCCATTATTTTGCATTTTGTTGTGTAATACCATATATATATATATATATATATATATAGATAGAGATATAGATATATACACACACACACGTACAAGGAAGAAGTTTGTTGTTATATAAATATATCTATATAAGAAGAGAGAAATCTACGGGGCATATATGTATATGCATATCACAAAAGTGAAGAAAATAGAAGTCTCTCTCTCTCTCTCTCTCTCTATATATATATATATATATATATATATTTATATATAGTATTAGTAGTGACTATAGATATGTTTCTGTGTATTTCTCTGTATATATATAAGAGAGAGAGAAAGAGAGAGAGAGAGAGAAAGAGAGGGAAAAGTGTAGAGTGAGTGAGACAGTAGTCTGTCTATATATGAAAGTTTTGATTAACGTGCATTTGATTGATATGTTTTGCATTAGTATGGTAAAATTTTTTATATACCAAAATTTGATTAGTGCATACTTAATTACTTGATTAGTGCAGTAAAACATTCTTCAGTTTAACCATAGTAATAGAAAATTGATTTTTTTATAGTTACCGATTAATTAAAATTTTCTAAAATTGAAAAATGGGTAACTATTTTTGTTTGTCAAGTATTATTTCAATTACAATAGCATTAAAAATGGATGGATATAAATAGATAAATTTTATGAGCTGATAATAAAAAATACATGTTTGAATATTTTGATTCTTTTTCATGTTTACTTTTTTCATGTTTATTTCGAAGAAATTTCTGATTTTTTTGTTAAAAAAAACGGGCAAATTAATTTTAATTAGACACAGAAATTTTCATTTATTAATAAATATTGAAATATAGAAGATGTACACATTCACTATGGAAAGATTATAAATAAAATTTTCAGGTTAAAATGCTAATGATATTATGTTTGGAAAATTTCCAAAAATAGAAAATATACATAACATAGGATTCATTTTAAGTTAAAACTATTAGACTGGGTACCACAGTCACCTGATTTAAATCTTATTGAAAATATACATTGAGTATATAAGTCTTTAAAAATATCGATGAATTAAAAGAAGAAATTATAGACATCTGGAATAACATTGATAAAAATTTAATTTCTAAGCTAATTTCTGAAGAACAGATAAGCAATATTCAATTCATTAAATCACGATATTTTTGGAGATTTCCCATGCGGTGTTTTTGTCTTGATAGGAAATGAGAGAAAATTCCGTGGAATAACTTTTTAAAATATTAATTTAACTTCAATACTTAACAATACCTGGGCGGAGAAGAAGGAGATTCGCGTAAGTAAATGTAAAAAATGCATTCGAGTTCGGATTCCAGTCTAATCCGTTAAAACACTTACGTGCTAAATACTATTTAGGAAAGGTATGAATCCTCATCTTCCCTCCCCCCCAGCTATGGGTAAATATAGCAGGACAGACCGGGTGGATGGCAACTGGTCTACCGCAGAAAGAAATGGCAATCTACTGCGGGAAAAAATCTGCTTCGTCAGTCATGTATATCACGCATAGCACATAACTGATGGTTTGCTAGACATTCCAGTGTTTTTTTGTGACATCATCTTCTTTTCACACACATTTACTTTTTTTGTTCTGTATTTCAAATATATTCAGTTACAATACATTCATTCATGTCTCTCTCTCTCTCTTTTAGTCAACAATAGTAATTCTTTCATCTACTGAGTGTGTAATGCAACGGGCTTTCATTCTATTATTTTTATTTACTGTTTCTTATTTTTATTTTTAGCACATCAGACCTTATGCATTACTGCAATAAACTTTGAAAATCGATCTCTAATTGTAAGTAAAATTATTGATTCTTTGAATCTTTCATCATATCTAGTTTCTTCATCTTTTATCACGGTTTTTAGCCAGTATGTTCTTCGAATTATTCCATAAACTGAAAAGAAAATACATCATCTCCAACAACTACAGAATTACTACTGTCATCAGCAAAACAACATAAAGTGGGAATAAAAGACTAGCAAAAGAATTATAACGAATAATAACGAGCTTCAATATCCAATGTCACTTGCATGGGATGTAAATTTATTAAATTACAATACATCAAAAGCTATTATTTTGTTTAAAATTCCCATAATTTCATAAAGAAAGAATGATCAACTTCGTGTTGTGATAAAACAATAGCAGCAAAAAGACGAAGAAACTTAAAAAATGTGAAATAATGAAAATTGAAAATTTTTAGAATTGCAAACTGAATTCTTTCTCTGTTTTTATTTTGTACAAAAATTTTCCTCTGAGCTCACTCTTTTTATTACATCTATTTATTGTTTTACTATTCTATAACTATCAAAAATAAAATAATAAATAAAGTTATTTATCATGGCATATTTCTGATTGTTAGTTAATTTAGATAACTAACGCCCAGAAATAATATTGGTGATAAAATTTCACCATCTGGAAAAATAGACAGATAACAAAAATCACCAGGCAAACAAAGTCATAGTTTAACCAACAAATCAGCTTTCACAACCAGGATGTAAGAAAAGAAATAAATACCAAGGAAACCAAAATTTCACCATTTCTAAAAATAGATAGTTTGGCCAACCAATCAGAAAGCTTTTACAACCAGGATATAAGGTTTAAATCCAATGAGAAGTGTGCAGCCTTCTCTGAGTGGAACATGTATATAAACAGATAAAAAAATCAACCAAAATCAGAGTCAATAAATTAATTTTGTCCATTCTCTGATGCTGCATAATATAGTCAGAGATGAAATACATTTACACGACTAGCTAGTGACCTTACATGGTTAACTTGAAGACAAACATACCTTCCTCCACTATGTGGTAAAACAGCAGTTACAACATTTAGATACATACATATATTTACCTCCACCTGGTCTTTCACTCTATCTCTCATATACACCAAGTCTTTTAGATGTGAACTCTTGAAACTTCAACTTTCATCTTATCCTTCTGTAGTATTATATAAAAATTTATTTGTTATTATCAACACTTTCTGCAGATTTTTAATCATTGCACAAGGCCAATATACACCCAACTCAATTATACCGATATATGGTGGGTACAGACATTGCCATACAATAACCGCCCGGTCAGTGGGGCATCAGAATACGCCGACTGCAGAGGGTAAAAGTCCCTCAATGGGGCCACCTGTTGGCTGTGGGTGGCGACCTGTAATGTCTGGGGACGGGATCCTGGTGGTTGAGCAGGTCGTGATCCAGGTGTAAAGCGGTCACAACCCTGCAACACACCACTTTGGCCCTTACCTGGGCTAGACGGGCAGTCGGAGGGCCTGATCCCATCAATCAGCTGGTCATGTCAAGCCCCATCATATATAATCCACCCCAAACCTATAACTTCTACCCTCTTCCCAACCAAAACTAACACCTACCCCTAAATATATGATGGAAGGCGGTGGCTGAGGGTTAATCAATTTGGGAGAAAAAAGGATCTGACACATCTGCTAAACCTTCACAGCCATAAAACTTGGATAACGGAAACAAAGGAACACGCGTGCTCAAAGAGAGTATACCTTTAACGTAGCCCCAACAAGGCAAGGCAAATGGGTTTCCCCCTTGTCCCAATCCTTGACTCCGCAGTGGGTAGGGAGAGTGGAAGATGAATCAAAATAAAAACAATGGAAAAAAAAGAAATCTTCCAAGAGACCACATAATGACTCTGAAACAGAAAATGATAATGAAAACTTTCCACAATTTATTGTTCTAGAAGCAATAAGCAACAAAGCACTAACTGAAATATCTCCATTTAAAATCCAAAAAGCTATATCAAATATAATCAAACAAAAAATGTAAAAAAACTACAAAAT
>CAHIKZ030003959.1:0-44029 GCA_903632075.3 Acanthosepion pharaonis
AATGCCACATTAAAGAAGGGAAAGGTAAATATAAAGCACAGAGAGAAGGGAAATATACAGTGATCACCCACTTTGCGTCCACCGCATTTTTTATTGGAAATCGCAATTCGCTGAGTTGAATGCAGTGCTTCCTACGCTGCCTCAATGAATTCTAATGAAAAATAATTTCGAACAAGTTTTAGATGAGGCTTTTGCCTTTCCCTAATGGCACATTAAAGAAGGGAAAGGTAAATATAAAGCAAAGAGAGAAGGGAAATATACAGTGATCACCCACTTTGCGTCCACCGCATTTTATTGGAAATCGCAATTCGCTGAGTTGAATGCAGTGCTTCCTACGCTGCCTCAATGAATTCTAATGAAAATAATTTCGAACAAGTTTTAGATGAGGGTTTTGCCTTTCCCTAATGGCACATTAAAGAAGGGAAAGGTAAATATAAAGCACCGAGAGAAGGGAAATATACAGTGATCACCCACTTTGCGTCCACCGCATTTTTATTGGAAATCGCAATTCGCTGAGTTGAATGCAGTGCTTCCTACGCTGCCTCAATGAATTCTAATGAAAAATAATTTCGAACAAGTTTTAGATGAGGATTTTGCCTTTCCCTAATGGCACATTAAAGAAGGGAAAGGTAAATATAAAGCACAGAGAGAATGAAATATACAGTGATCACCCACTTTGCGTCCACCGCATTTTTATTGGAAATCGCAATTCGCTGATTTGAATTCAGTGCTTCCTACGCTGCCTCAATGAATTCTAATGAAAAATAATTTCGAACAAGTTTTAGATGAGGGTTTTGCCTTCCCTAATGGCACATTAAAGAAGGAAAGGTAAATATAAAGCACAGAGAGAAGGGAAATATACAGTGATCACCCACTTTGCGTCCACCGCATTTTTATTGGAAATCGCAATTCGCTGAGTTGAATGCAGTGCTTCCTACGCTGCCTCAATGAATTCTAATGAAAATAATTTCGAACAAGTTTTAGATGAGGGTTTTGCCTTTCCCTAATGGCACATTAAAGAAGGGAAAGGTAAATATAAAGCACCGAGAGAAGGGAAATATACAGTGATCACCCACTTTGCGTCCACCGCATTTTTATTGGAAATCGCAATTCGCTGAGTTGAATGCAGTGCTTCCTACGCTGCCTCAATGAATTCTAATGAAAAATAATTTCGAACAAGTTTTAGATGAGGGTTTTGCCTTTCCCTAATGGCACATTAAAGAAGGGAAAAGGTAAATATAAAGCACCGAGAGAAGGAAATATACAGTGATCACCCACTTTGCGTCCACCGCATTTTTATTGGAAATCGCAATTCGCTGAGTTGAATGCAGTGCTTCCTACGCTGCCTCAATGAATTCTAATGAAAAATAATTTCGAACAAGTTTTAGATGAGGTTTTGCCTTTCCTAATGGCACATTAAAGAAGGGAAAGGTAAATATAAAAGCACAGAGAGAAGGGAAATATACAGTGATCACCCACTTTGCGTCCACCGCATTTTTATTGGAAATCGCAATTCGCTGAGTTGAATGCAGTGCTTCCTACGCTGCCTCAATGAATTCTAATGAAAAAATAATTTCGAACAAGTTTTAGATGAGGGTTTTGCCTTTCCCTAATGGCACATTAAAGAAGGGAAAGGTAAATATAAAGCACAGAGAGAAGGGAAATATACAGTGATCACCCACTTTGCGTCCACCGCATTTTTTATTGGAAATCGCAATTCGCTGAGTTGAATGCAGTGCTTCCTACGCTGCCTCAATGAATTCTAATGAAAAATAATTTCGAACAAGTTTTAGATGAGGGTTTTGCCTTTCCCTAATGGCACATTAAAGAAGGGAAAGGTAAATATAAAGCACCGAGAGAAGGAAATATACAGTGATCACCCACTTTGCGTCCACCGCATTTTTATTGGAAATCGCAATTCGCTGAGTTGAATGCAGTGCTTCCTACGCTGCCTCAATGAATTCTAATGAAAAATAATTTCGAACAAGTTTTAGATGAGGTTTTGCCTTTCCCTAATGGCACATTAAAGAAGGAAAGGTAAATATAAAAGCAGAGAGAGAAGGGAAATATACAGTGATCACCCACTTTGCGTCCACCGCATTTTTATTGGAAATCGCAATTCGCTGAGTTGAATGCAGTGCTTCCTACGCTGCCTCAATGAATTCTAATGAAAAATAATTTCGAACAAGTTTTAGATGAGGGTTTTGCCTTTCCCTAATGGCACATTAAAAAAGGAAAGGTAAAATAAAGCACACAGAGAGAAGGGAAATATACAGTGATCACCCACTTTGCGTCCACCGCATTTTTATTGGAAATCGCAATTCGCTGAGTTGAATGCAGTGCTTCCTACGCTGCCTCAATGAATTCTAATGAAAAATAATTTCGAACAAGTTTTAGATGAGGGTTTTGCCTTTCCCTAATGGCACATTAAAGAAGGGAAAGGTAAATATAAAGCACCGAGAGAGGGAAATATACAGTGATCACCCACTTTGCGTCCACCGCATTTTTATTGAAATCGCAATTCGCTGAGTTGAATGCAGTGCTTCCTACGCTGCCTCAATGAATTCTAATGAAAAATAATTTCGAACAAGTTTTAGATGAGGGTTTTGCCTTTCCCTAATGGCACATTAAAGAAGGGAAAGGTAAATATAAAGCACCGAGAGAAGGAAATATACAGTGATCACCCACTTTGCGTCCACCGCATTTTTATTGGAAATCGCAATTCGCTGAGTTGAATGCAGTGCTTCCTACGCTGCCTCAATGAATTCTAATGAAAAATAATTTCGAACAAGTTTTAGATGAGGGTTTTGCCTTTCCCTAATGGCACATTAAAGAAGGAAAGGTAAATATAAAGCACCGAGAGAAGGGAAATATACAGTGATCACCCACTTTGCGTCCACCGCATTTTTTATTGGAAATCGCAATTCGCTGAGTTGAATGCAGTGCTTCCTACGCTGCCTCAATGAATTCTAATGAAAAATAATTTCGAACAAGTTTTAGATGAGGGTTTTGCCTTTCCCTAATGGCACATTAAAGAAGGGAAAGGTAAATATAAAGCACCGAGAGAAGGGAAATATACAGTGATCACCCACTTTGCGTCCACCGCATTTTTATTGGAAATCGCAATTCGCTGAGTTGAATGCAGTGCTTCCTACGCTGCCTCAATGAATTCTAATGAAAAAATAATTTCGAACAAGTTTTAGATGAGGGTTTTTGCCTTTCCCTAATGGCACATTAAAGAAGGGAAAGGTAAATATAAAGCACAGAGAGAAGGGAAATATACAGTGATCACCCACTTTGCGTCCACCGCATTTTTATTGGAAATCGCAATTCGCTGAGTTGAATGCAGTGCTTCCTACGCTGCCTCAATGAATTCTAATGAAAAATAATTTCGAACAAGATTTAGATGAGTGTTTTGCCTTTCCCTAATGGCACATTAAAGAAAGACAGGAAAATATAAAGCACCGAGAGAAGGGAAATATACAGTGATCACCCACTTTGCGTCCACCGCATTTTATTGGAAATCGCAATTCGCTGAGTTGAATGCAGTGCTTCCTACGCTGCCTCAATGAATTCTAATGAAAAATAATTTCGAACAAGTTTTAGATGAGGGTTTTGCCTTTCCCTAATGGCACATTAAAGAAGGGAAAGGTAAATATAAAGCACCGAGAGAAGGGAAATATACAGTGATCACCCACTTTGCGTCCACCGCATTTTTATTGGAAATCGCAATTCGCTGAGTTGAATGCAGTGCTTCCTACGCTGCCTCAATGAATTCTAATGAAAAATAATTTCGAACAAGTTTTAGATGAGGGTTTTGCCTTTCCCTAATGGCACATTAAAGAAGGGAAAGGTAAATATAAAGCACCGAGAGAAGGAAATATACAGTGATCACCCACTTTGCGTCCACCGCATTTTTATTGGAAATCGCAATTCGCTGAGTTGAATGCAGTGCTTCCTACGCTGCCTCAATGAATTCTAATGAAAAATAATTTCGAACAAGTTTTAGATGAGGGTTTTGCCTTTCCCTAATGGCACATTAAAGAAGGAAAGGTAAATATAAAGCACCGAGAGAAGGGAAATATACAGTGATCACCCACTTTGCGTCCACCGCATTTTTTTGGAAATCGCAATTCGCTGAGTTGAATGCAGTGCTTCCTACGCTGCCTCAATGAATTCTAATGAAAAATAATTTCGAACAAGTTTTAGATGAGGGTTTTGCCTTTCCCTAATGGCACATTAAAGAAGGAAAGGTAAATATAAAGCACAGAGAGAAGGGAAATATACAGTGATCACCCACTTTGCGTCCACCGCATTTTTATTGGAAATCGCAATTCGCTGAGTTGAATGCAGTGCTTCCTACGCTGCCTCAATGAATTCTAATGAAAAATAATTTCGAACAAGTTTTAGATGAGGGTTTTGCCTTTCCCTAATGGCACATTAAAGAAGGGAAAGGTAAATATAAAGCACAGAGAGAAGGTAAATATACAGTGATCACCCACTTTGCGTCCACCGCATTTTTATTGGAAATCGCAATTCGCTGAGTTGAATGCAGTGCTTCCTACGCTGCCTCAATGAATTCTAATGAAAAATAATTTCGAACAAGTTTTAGATGAGGGTTTTGCCTTTCCCTAATGGCACATTAAAGAAGGGAAAGGTAAATATAAAGCACCGAGAGAAGGGAAATATACAGTGATCACCCACTTTGCGTCCACCGCATTTTTATTGGAAATCGCAATTCGCTGAGTTGAATGCAGTGCTTCCTACGCTGCCTCAATGAATTCTAATGAAAAATAATTTCGAACAAGTTTTAGATGAGGGTTTTGCCTTTCCCTAATGGCACATTAAAGAAGGGAAAGGTCGAGAGAGAAGGGAAATATACAGTGATCACCCACTTTGCGTCCACCGCATTTTTATTGGAAATCGCAATTCGCTGAGTTGAATGCAGTGCTTCCTACGCTGCCTCAATGAATTCTAATGAAAAATAATTTCGAACAAGTTTTAGATGAGGGTTTTGCCTTTCCCTAATGGCACATTAAAAAGGGAAAGGTAAATATAAAGCACCGAGAGAAGGGAAATATACAGTGATCACCCACTTTGCGTCCACCGCATTTTTTTATTGGAAATCGCAATTCGCTGAGTTGAATGCAGTGCTTCCTACGCTGCCTCAATGAATTCTAATGAAAAATAATTTCGAACAAGTTTTAGATGAGGGCCTTTCCCTAATGGCACATTTTTGATCACCCACTTTGCGTCCCATTTTTTTTTCCTAATGGCACATTAAAGAACAAGGAAAGGTAAATATAAAAGCACCGAGAGCAGAGAGAAGGGAAATATACAGTGATCACCCACTTTGCGTCCACCGCATTTTTATTGGAAATCGCAATTCGCTGAGTTGAATGCAGTGCTTCCTACGCTGCCTCAATGAATTCTAATGAAAAATAATTTCGAACAAGTTTTAGATGAGGGTTTTGCCTTTCCCTAATGGCACATTAAAGAAGGGAAAGGTAAATATAAAGCACAGAGAGAAGGGAAATATACAGTGATCACCCACTTTGCGTCCACCGCATTTTTTTTGGAAATCGCAATTCGCTGAGTTGAATGCAGTGCTTCCTACGCTGCCTCAATGAATTCTAATGAAAAATAATTTCGAACAAGTTTTAGATGAGGGTTTTGCCTTTCCCTAATGGCACATTAAAGAAGGGAAAGGTAAATATAAAGCACCGAGAGAAGGAAATATACAGTGATCACCCACTTTGCGTCCACCGCATTTTTATTGGAAATCGCAATTCGCTGAGTTGAATGCAGTGCTTCCTACGCTGCCTCAATGAATTCTAATGAAAAATAATTTCGAACAAGTTTTAGATGAGGGTTTTGCCTTTCCCTAATGGCACATTAAAGAAGGGAAAGGTAAATATAAAGCACCGAGAGAAGGAAATATACAGTGATCACCCACTTTGCGTCCACCGCATTTTTATTGGAAATCGCAATTCGCTGAGTTGAATGCAGTGCTTCCTACGCTGCCTCAATGAATTCTAATGAAAAATAATTTCGAACAAGTTTTAGATGAGGGTTTTGCCTTTCCCTAATGGCACATTAAAGAAGGAAAGGTAAATATAAAGCACGAGAGAAGGGAAATATACAGTGATCACCCACTTTGCGTCCACCGCATTTTTATTGGAAATCGCAATTCGCTGAGTTGAATGCAGTGCTTCCTACGCTGCCTCAATGAATTCTAATGAAAAATAATTTCGAACAAGTTTTAGATGAGGGTTTTGCCTTTCCCTAATGGCACATTAAAGAAGGGAAAGGTAAATATAAAGCACAGAGAAAGGAAATATACAGTGATCACCCACTTTGCGTCCACCGCATTTTATTGGAAATCGCAATTCGCTGAGTTGAATGCAGTGCTTCCTACGCTGCCTCAATGAATTCTAATGAAAAATAATTTCGAACAAGTTTTAGATGAGGGTTTTGCCTTTCCCTAATGGCACATTAAAGAAGGGAAAGGTAAATATAAAGCAGAGAGAAGGGAAATATATGCGACTACCCACTTTTGCGTCCGCTGCATTTTTATTGAAATCGCACTGCTGAGTTGAATGCAGTGCTTCCTACGCCGCTCAATGAATTCTAATGAAAAATAATTTGGAACAAGTTTTGATGGGGGTTTTGCCTTCAATGGGCATTAATGAAGGAATGGTAACATAAAGCACAGAGAGAAGGGAAATATAATAGTGATCAAATTCAATTTGCGTCCACATCATTTTTTATTGGAAACCGTAATTCACTGAGTTGAACAGTGCTTCCTACGCTGCCTCAATGAATTGTGGGAAAACACTTGAATGTTTTAGATGAAGCGGTTCTTCACTAATGGCACATTAAAGAAGTGGAAAGGTAAATATAAAGCCACAGAGAGAAGGGAAAGACACTGTGATCACCCAATTATGTCCACCGCATTTTATTGGAAATCGCAATTCGTTGAGTTGAATGCAGTGCTTCCCTACGCTGCCTCAATGAATTCTAATGAAAAAATAATTTCAAACAAGACGGATGAGGGTTTTGCCTTTCCCTAATGGCACATTAAAGAAGGAAAAGGTAAATATAAAGCACCGAGAGAAGGGAAATATACAGTGATCACCCCTTTGCGTCCACCGCATTTTTAGTGGAAATCGCAATTCCTTGAGTGGAAAATGCAGTGCTTCCTACGCCGCCTCAATGAATTCTAAATGAAAACAATTTCAAACAAGATTTAGATGAGGGTTTTGCCTTTCCTAATGGCACATTAAAGATGGAAATGTAAATATAAAGCACCGAGAGAAGGGAAAATACATGATGATCACCCACTTATGTCCACCGCATTTTTATTGGAAATCGCAATTCGCTGTGTTGAATGCAGTTCTTCCTACCCCTGCCTCAATGAATTCTAATGAAAATAATTTCGAACAAGTTTTAGATGAGGCTTTGCCTTTTCCTTAATGGAACATTAAAAGAAGGGAAAGGTAAATATAAAGCACCGAGGTAAGGGAAATAGAGGATGATCACCCTTTGCGTCCACCGCATTTTTATTGGAAATACCAATTCCTTTGGTGTTGAATGCAGTTCTTCCTACACTGCCTCAATGAATTCTAATGAAAAATAATTTCAAACAGAAGTTTTGATGGGGGTTTTTCCTTTTCCCTAATGGCACATTAAAGAAGGAAAGGTAAATATATAAAAACACAGAGAGAATGGAATATACAGGATCACCCACTTTTGCGTCCACCGCATTTTTATTGAAACGCAATTCGCTGAGTTGAATGCAGTGCTTCCTACGCTGCCTCAATGAATTCTAATGAAAAATAAGTTCGAACAAGTTTTAGATGAGGGCTTTGCCTTTCCCTAATGGCACATTAAAGAAGGAAAGGTAAAATATAAAGCACAGAGAGAAGGAAAATATAACAGATCACCACTTTTGCGTCCACCGCATTTTTATTGAAATGCAATTGCTGGAGTGGAATGCTGTGCTTCCTACGCTGCCTCAATGAATTCTAATGAAAATAATTTCGGGAACAAGTTTTAGATGGGGGTTTGCCTTTCCCTAATGGCACATTAAAGAAGGAAAATGTAAATATAAAGCACAGAGAAAAGGGAAATAAACAGTGATCACCCACTTTGCGTCCACCGCATTTTTTATTGGAAATCGCAATTCGCTGAGTTGGAATACAGTGCTTCCTACGCTGCCTCAATGAATTCTAATGAAAATAATTTTGAACAAATTTTAGATGAAGGGGTTTGCCTTTTCCTAATGGCCCATTAAAGAAGGGAAAGGTAAATATAAAGCTCAGAGAGAAGGGAATATACAATGATCACCCACTTTGCGTCCACTGCATTTTTTATTATTGAAATCGCAATTCGCTGAGTTGAATGCAGTAAGCCTTACGCTGCCTCAATGAATTCTAATGCAAAATAATTTCGAACAAATTTTAGATGAGGTTTTGACTTTCCCTAATGGCACATTAAAGAAGGAAAGGTAAATATAAGCTTCGAGAGAAGGGATATATACAGTGATCACCCACTTTTATGTCCAACGCATTTTATTGTAAATCGCAATTCGCTGAGTGGAATGCAGTGCTTCCTACGCCGCCTCAATGAATTCTAATGAATATATTTCGAACAAGTTTTAGATGAGGGATTTTGCCTTTTCCCCAATGGCACATTAAAGAAGGGAAAGGTAAATATAAAACACTGAGAGAAAAAAGATATATACAGTGATCCCCACTTTATGTCCACCGCATTTTTTAGTGGAAATCACAATTCGCTGGAGTTGGAATGCGGTGCTTCCTACGCTGCCTCAATAGATTCTAATGAAAAATAATTTGAACAAAAAAAAAAAGTTTTAAATGAGGTTTTTGCATTTCCCTAATGGCACATTAAAGAAGGGAAAGGTAAATATAAATCACAGAGAAAAAGGGAATACATTGATCCCCCATTTTGCGTCCACCGCATTTTAGTTGAAATCGCAATTCATGAGTTGAATGCAGTGCTTCCTACGCTGCCTCAATGAATTCTAATGAAAATAATTTCGAACAAGTTTTAGATGAGGTTTTTGCCTTTCCTAACGGCACATTAAAGAAGGAAAGGTAAAATATAAAGCACCAGAGAGATGGAAATATACAGTGATCACCCTTTTGCGGCCACCGCATTTTTATTGAAATCGCAATTCGCTGAGTGGAATGCAGTGCTTCCTACGCTGCCTCAATGAATTCTAATGAAAAATAAGTTCGAACAAGTTTGAGATGAGCTTTTTGCCTTTCCCTAATGGCACATTAAAGAAGGGAATGGTAAATATAAAGCACAGAGAGAAGGGAAATATACAGTGATCACCCACTTTTGCGTCGCCGCATTTTTATTGAAATCGTAATTCGATGAGTGGAATGAAGTGCGCTTCCTACTACATACCTCAATGAATTCTAATGAAAATAATTTCGAAAACAAGTTTTTAAATGGGGTTTTGCCTTTCCCTAATGGCACATTAATGAGGGAAAGGTAAATATAAGCACAGAGAGAAGCGAAAAATACAGTGATCACCCACTTTTTGCGTCCACCCGCATTTTTATTGGAAACCGCAATTCACTGAGTGGAATACAGTACTTCCTACGCTGCCTCAATGAATTCCTAATGAAAAATAATTTCGAACAAGTTTTAGATGAGGGTTTTGACTTTCCCTAATGGCACATTAAAGAAGGAAGGGTAAATATAAAGCACTGAGAGAAGGGAAATATACAGTGATCACCCACTTTGCGTAACCACCGCATTTTTAGTGGAAATCGCATTCGTTGAGTGGAATGCTGTGCTTCCTACGCTGTCTCAATGAATTCTAATGAAAAATAGTTTCGAACAAGTTTTAGATGAGGGTTTTGCCTTCCTATCGGCACATTAAAAAAGAAAAGGTAAATATAAAGTTAACGAGAGAAGGGAAATATAGAGTGATCACCACTTTTGCGTCCACCGCATTTTTTTATTGAAACGTAATTCGCTGAGTTGAATGCAAAGTTCTTCCCACCCTGCCTCAATGAATTTAATGAAAACAATTTGAACAAATTTTAGATGAGGTTTTTGCCTTCCTAATGGCATATTAAAGAAGGAAAGGTAAATATAAAGCACCGAGAGAAGGAAATACAGTGATCACCCTTTGCGTCCACCGCATTTTTATTGGAAATCGCAATTGCTGTGTTGAATGCAGTGCTTCCCTACCCTGCCTCAATGAATTTCTAATGAAAATAATTTCGAACAAATTTTAGATGAGGGTTTTGCATTTCCCTTAATGGCACATTAAAGAAGGGAAAGGTAAATATAAAGCACCACAGAGAAGGGAAATATAAGAAAGATCACCACTTTGCGTCCACCGCATTTTTTTGGAAATTGCGGTCGCCAGTTCAGCAGTGCTTCCTACGCTGCCTCAATGAATTTAATGAAAAACAATTTCGAACAAGATTTAGATGAGGGTTTTGGCTTTCCCTAATGGCACATTAAAGAAAGGAAAGGTAAATATAAAGCAACGAGACAAGGGAACATATGATGATCCCCACTTACATCCAACCGCATTTTTATTGTAAAACGCAATTGCTGAGTGGAATGCTGCTTCCTACGCCGCCTCAATGAATTCTAATGAAAATAATTTCAAACAAGTTTTAGATGAGGCTTGCCTTTCCCTCAATGGAACATTAAAGAAGGGAAAGGTAAATATAAAGCACAGAGAGAGAAGGGAAATATACAGTGATCACCCACTTTGCGTCCACTGCATTTTTATTGGAAATCGCAATTCATGTGTTGAATGCAGTGCTACCTACGCTGCCTCAATGAATTCTAATGAAAATAATTTTGAATAAGTTTTTAGATGAGGGTTTTGCCTTTCCTAATGGCACATTAAAGAAGGGAAAGGTAAATATAAAGCACACAGAGAAGGAAATACAGTGATCACCCACTTTGCGTCCACCGCATTTTAGTGGAAATCGCAATTCGCTGAGTTCAGTGCAGCTTCTCGCTGCCTCAATGAATTCTAATGAAAAATAATTTCGAACAAGTTTTAGATGAGGGTTTTGCCTTTCCCTAATGGCACATTAAAGAAGGAAAGCTAAATATAAAGACCGAGACAAGGAAATATACGGTGATCCCCTTTGCGTCCACCGCATTTTTTAGTGAAAACGCAATTCGCTGAGTGGAATGCAGTGCTTCCTACGCTGCCTCAATGAATTCTAATGAAAAATAATTTCAAGAACAATTTTAGATGAGGGTTTTGCCTTTCCCTAATGGCACATTAAAGAAGGAAGGTAAATATAAAACTTACGAGAGAAGGAAATATACAGGGATCACCCACTTTGCGTCCACCGCATTTTTAGTGGAAATCGCAATTCGCTGAGTGGAATGAAGTGCTTCCTACGCTGCCTCAATGAATTCTAATGAAAAATAATTTCGAACAAGTTTTAGATGAGGTTTTGCCTTTCCTAATGGCACAATAATGAGAAAGGAAAGGTAAATATAAAGCACCGAGAGAAGGAAATATACAGTGATCACTCACTTTGCGTCCACCGCATTTTTATTAGAAATCGCAATTCGCTGAGTTGAATGCAGTGCTTCCTACGCTGCCTCAATGAATTCTAATGAAAATAATTTCGAACAAGTTTTAGATGGGGGTTTTGCCTTTCCCTAATGGCACATTAAAGAAAGGGAAAGGTAAATATAAAGCACCGAGAGAAGGAAATATACAGTGATCACCACTTTTGCGTCCACCGCATTTTATTGGAAATCGCAATTCGCTGAGTGGAATGCAGTGCTTCCTACGCTGCCTCAATGAATTCTAATGAAAAATAATTTCGAACAAGTTTTAGATGAGGGTTTTGCCTTTCCTAATGGCACATTAAAGAAGGAAAGGTAAATATGCCACCGAGAGAAGGGAAATATACAGTGATCACCCACTTTGCGTCCACCGCATTTTTTTGGAAATCGCAATTCGCTGAGTGGAATGCAGTGCTTCCTACGCTGCCTCAATGAATTCTAATGAAAAATAATTTCGAACAAGTTTTAGATGAGGGTTTTGCCTTTCCCTAATGGCACATTAAAGAAGGGAAAGGTAAAAATAAAGCCCGAGAAAGAAGGGAAATATACAGTGATCACCCACTTTGCGTCCACCCATTTTTTATTGGAAATCGCAATTCGCTGAGTGGAATGCAGTGCTTTCCTACGCTGCCTCAATGAATTCTAATGAAAATAATTTCGAACAAGTTTTAGATGAGGTTTTGCCTTTCCCTAATGGCACATTAAAGAAGGAAAGGTAAATATAAAGCACTGAGAGAAGGGAAATATACAGTGATCACCCACTTTGCGTCCACCGCATTTTATTGGAAATCGCAATTCGCTGAGTTGAATGCAGTGCTTCCTACGCCGCCTCAATGAATTCTAATGAAAAATAATTTCGAACAAGTTTTAGATGGGGTTTTGCCTTTCCCTAATGGCACATTAAAGAAAGGAAAGGTAAATATAAAGCACCGAGAGAAGGAAATATACAGTGATCACCCACTTTGCGTCCACCGCATTTTTTATTGGAAATCAATTCGCTGAGTGGAATGCAGTGCTTCCTACGCTGCCTCAATGAATTCTAATGAAAAATAATTTCGAACAAGTTTTAGATGAGGGTTTTGCCTTTCCCTAATGGCACATTAAAGAAGGGAAAGGTAAATATAAAGCACCGAGAGAAGAGAAATATACAGTGATCACCCACTTTGCGTCCACCGCATTTTTATTGGAAATCGCAATTCGCTGAGTGGAATGCAGTGCTTCCTACGCTGCCTCAATGAATTCTAATGAAAAATAATTTCGAACAAGTTTTAGATGAGGGTTTTGCCTTTCCCTAATGGCACATTAAAGAAGGGAAAGGTAAATATAAAGCACCGAGAGAAGGAAATATACAGTGATCATCACCCACTTTGCGTCCACCGCATTTTTATTGTGAAATCGCAATTCGCTGAGTGGAATGCAGTGCTTCCTACGCTGCCTCAATGAATTCTAATGAAAAATAATTTCGAACAAGTTTTAGATGAGGGTTTTGCCTTTCCCTAATGGCACATTAAAGAAGGAAAGGTAAATATAAAGCACCGAGAGAAGGAAATATACAGTGATCACCCACTTTGCGTCCACCGCATTTTTATTGGAAATCGCAATTCGCTGAGTGGAATGCAGTGCTTCCCTACGCTGCCTCAATGAATTCTAATGAAAATAATTTCGAACAAGTTTTAGATGAGGGTTTTGCCTTTCCCTAATGGCACATTAAAGAAGGAAAGGTAAATATAAAGCACCGAGAGAAGGGGAAATATACAGTGATCACCACTTTGCGTCCAACGCATTTTTATTGGAAATCGCAATTCGCTGAGTGGAATGCAGTGCTTCCTACGCTGCCTCAATGAATTCTAATGAAAAATAATTACGAACAACTTTTAGATGAGGGATTTGCCTTTCCCTAAAGGCACATTAAAGAAGGAAAGGTAAATATAAAGCACAGAGAGAAGGGAAATATACAGTGATCACCCACTTTGCGTCCACCGCATTTTTATTGGAAATCGCATTCGCTGAGTGAATGCAGTGCTTCCTACGCTGCCTCAATGAATTCTAATGAAAAATAATTACGAACAAGTTTTAGATGAGGGTTTTGCCTTTCCCTAAAGGCACATTAAAAAGGGAAAGGTAAATATAAAGCACCGAGAGAAGGAATATACAGTGATCACCCACTTTGCGTCCACCGCATTTTTATTGGAAATCGCAATTCGCTGAGTGGAATGCAGTGCTTCCTACGCTGCCTCAATGAATTCTAATGAAAAATAATTTCGAACAAGTTTTAGATGAGGGTTTTGCCTTTCCCCTAATGGCACATTAAAGAAAGGAAAGGTAAATATAAAGCACCGAGAGAAGGGAAATATACAGTGATCACCCACTTTGCGTCCACCGCATTTTTATTGGAAATCGCAATTCGCTGAGTGGAATGCAGTGCTTCCTACGCTGCCTCAATGAATTCTAATGAAAAATAATTTCGAACAAGTTTTAGATGAGGGTTTTGCCTTTCCCTAATGGCACATTAAAGAAGGGAAAGGTAAATATAAAGCACCGAGAGAAGGAAATATACAGTGATCACCCACTTTGCGTCCACCGCATTTTTTATTGGAAATCGCAATTCGCTGAGTGGAATGCAGTGCTTCCTACGCTGCCTCAATGAATTCTAATGAAAAATAATTTCGAACAAGTTTTAGATGAGGGTTTTGCCTTTCCCTAATGGCACATTAAAGAAGGAAAGGTAAATATAAAGCACCGAGAGAAGGGAAATATACAGTGATCACCCACTTTGCGTCCACCGCATTTTTATTGAAATCGCAATTCGCTGAGTGGAATGCAGTGCTTCCTACGCTGCCTCAATGAATTCTAATGAAAATAATTTCGAACAAGTTTTAGATGAGGGTTTTGCCTTTCCCTAATGGCACATTAAAGAAGGGAAAGGTAAATATAAAGCACCGAGAGAAGAGAAATATACAGTGATCCCCCACTTTGCGTCCACCACATTTTTATTGAAATCGCAATTCGCTGAGTGGAATTCAGTGCTTCCTACGCTGCCTCAATGAATTCTAATGAAAAATAATTTCGAACAAGTTTTAGATGAGGGTTTTGCCTTTCCCTAATGGCACATTAAAGAAGGAAAGGTAAATATAAAGCACCGAGAGAAGGGAAATATACAATGATCACCCACTTTGCGTCCACCGCATTTTTATTGGAAATCGCAATTCGCTGAGTGGAATGCAGTGCTTCCTACGCTGCCTCAATGAATTCTAATGAAAAATAATTTCGAACAAGTTTTAGATGAGGGTTTTGCCTTTCCCTAATGGCACATTAAAGAAGGGAAAGGTAAATATAAAGCACCGAGAAGAAGGAAATATACAGTGATCACCCACTTTGCGTCCACCGCATTTTTATTGGAAATCGCAATTCGCAGAGTGGAATGCAGTGCTTCTATCGCTGCCTCAATGAATTCTAATGAAAAATAATTTCGAACAAGTTTTAGATGAGGGTTTTGCCTTTCCCTAATGGCACATTAAAGAAGGAAAGGTAAATATAAAAGCACCGAGAGAAGGGAAATATACAGTGATCACCCACTTTGCGTCCACCGCATTTTTATTGGAAATCGCAATTCGCTGAGTTGAATGCAGTGCTTCCTACGCTGCCTAAATAAATTCTAATGAAAAATAATTTCGAACAAGTTTTAGATGAGGGTTTTGCCTTTCCTAATGGCACATTAAAGAAGGGAAAGGTAAATATAAAATCACCGACAGAAGGGAAATATACAGTGATCACCCACTTTGCATCCACCGCATTTATATTGGAAATAGCAATTCGCTGAGTTGAATGCAGTGCTTCCTACGCTGCCTAAATAAATTCTAATGAAAAATAATTTCGAACAAGTTTTAGATGAGGGTTTTGCCTTTCCCTAATGGCACATTAAAGAAGGGAAAGGTAAATATAAAATCACCGACAGAAGGGAAATATACAGTGATCACCCACTTTGCGTCCACCGCATTTTTATTGGAAATCGCAATTCGCTGAGTTGAATGCAGTGCTTCCTACGCTGCCTCAATGAATTCTAATGAAAAATAATTTCGAACAAGTTTTAGATGAGGGTTTTGCCTTTCCCTAATGGCACATTAAAGAAGGGAAAGGTAAATATAAAGCACCGAGAGAAGGGAAATATACAGTGATCACCCACTTTGCGTCCACCGCATTTTTTAGTGGAAATCGCAATTCGCTGAGTGGAATGCAGTGCTTCCTACGCTGCCTCAATGAATTCTAATGAAAAATAATTTCGAACAAGTTTTAGATGAGGGTTTTGCCTTTCCCTAATGGCACATTAAAGAAGGGAAAGGTAAATATAAAGCACCGAGAGAAGGAAATATACAGTGATCACCCACTTTGCGTCCACCGCATTTTTATTGAAATCGCAATTCGCTGAGTGGAATGCAGTGCTTCCTACGCTGCCTCAATGAATTCTAATGAAAAATAATTTCGAACAAGTTTTAGATGAGGGTTTTGCCTTTCCCTAATGGCACATTAAAGAAGGGAAAGGTAAATATAAAGCACCGAGAGAAGGAAATATACAGTGATCACCCACTTTGCGTCCACCGCATTTTTTATTGGAAATCGCAATTCGCTGAGTGGAATGCAGTGCTTCCTACGCTGCCTCAATGAATTCTAATGAAAAATAATTTCGAACAAGTTTTAGATGAGGGTTTTGCCTTTCCCTAATGGCACATTAAAGAAGGGAAAGGTAAATATAAAGCACCGAGAGAAGGAAATATACAGTGATCACCCACTTTGCGTCCACCGCATTTTTATTGGAAATCGCAATTCGCTGAGTGGAATGCAGTGCTTCCTACGCTGCCTCAATGAATTCTAATGAAAAATAATTTCGAACAAGTTTTAGATGAGGGTTTTGCCTTTCCCTAATGGCACATTAAAAGAAAGGGAAAGGTAAATATAAAGCACCGAGAGAAGGAAATATACAGTGATCACCCACTTTGCGTCCACCGCATTTTTATTGGAAATCGCAATTCGCTGAGTGGAATGCAGTGCTTCCTACGCTGCCTCAATGAATTCTAATGAAAAATAATTTCGAACAAGTTTTAGATGAGGGTTTTGCCTTTCCCTAATGGCACATTAAAGAAGGAAAGGTAAATATAAAGCACCGAGAGAAGGGAAATATACAGTGATCACCCACTTTGCGTCCACCGCATTTTTTTATTGGAAATCGCAATTCGCTGAGTGGAATGCAGTGCTTCCTACGCTGCCTCAATGAATTCTAATGAAAAATAATTTCGAACAAGTTTTAGATGAGGGTTTTGCCTTTCCCTAATGGCACATTAAAGAAGGGAAAGGTAAATATAAAGCACCGAGAGAAGGGAAATATACAGTGATCACCACTTTGCGTCCACCGCATTTTTATTGGAAATCGCAATTCGCTGAGTGGAATGCAGTGCTTCCTACGCTGCCTCAATGAATTCTAATGAAAAATAATTTCGAACAAGTTTTAGATGAGGGTTTTGCCTTTCCCTAATGGCACATTAAAGAAGGGAAAGGTAAATATAAAGCACGGAGAGAAGGGAAATATACAGTGATCACCCACTTTGCGTCCACCGCATTTTTATTGGAAATCGCAATTCGCTGAGTGGAATGCAGTGCTTCCTACGCTGCCTCAATGAATTCTAATGAAAAATAATTTCGAACAAGTTTTAGATAAGGGTTTTGCCTTTCCTAATGGCACATTAAAGAAAGGAAAGGTAAATATAAAGCACCGAGAGAAGGGAAATATACAGTGATCACCCACTTTGCGTCCACCGCATTTTTATTGGAAATCGCAATTCGCTGAGTGGAATGCAGTGCTTCCTACGCTGCCTCAATGAATTCTAATGAAAAATAATTTCGAACAAGTTTTAGATGAGGGTTTTGCCTTTCCCTAATGGCACATTAAAGAAAGGAAAGGTAAATATAAAGCACCGAGAGAAGGAAATATACAGTGATCACCCACTTTGCGTCCACCGCATTTTTATTGGAAATCGCAATTCGCTGAGTGGAATGCAGTGCTTCCTACGCTGCCTCAATGAATTCTAATGAAAAATAATTTCGAACAAGTTTTAGATGAGGGTTTTGCCTTTCCCTAATGGCACATTAAAGAAGGGAAAGGTAAATATAAAGCACCGAGAGAAGGGAAATATACAGTGATCACCCACTTTGCGTCCACCGCATTTTTATTGGAAATCGCAATTCGCTGAGTGGAATGCAGTGCTTCCTACGCTGCCTCAATGAATTCTAATGAAAAATAATTTCGAACAAGTTTTAGATGAGGGTTTTGCCTTTCCCTAATGGCACATTAAAGAAGGGGAAAGGTAAATATAAAGCACCGAGAGAAGGAAATATACAGTGATCACCCACTTTGCGTCCACCGCATTTTTATTGGAAATCGCAATTCGCTGAGTGGAATGCAGTGCTTCCTACGCTGCCTCAATGAATTCTAATGAAAAATAATTTCGAACAAGTTTTAGATGAGGGTTTTGCCTTTCCCTAATGGCACATTAAAGAAGGAAAGGTAAATATAAAAGAACAAATTTTAGAGAGAAGGGAAATATACAGTGATCACCCACTTTGCGTCCACCGCATTTTTATTGGAAATCGCAATTCGCTGAGTGGAATGCAGTGCTTCCTACGCTGCCTCAATGAATTCTAATGAAAAATAATTTCGAACAAGTTTTAGATGAGGGTTTTGCCTTTCCCTAATGGCACATTAAAGAAGGGAAAGGTAAATATAAAGCACCGAGAGAAGGGAAATATACAGTGATCACCCACTTTGCGTCCACCGCATTTTATTGGAAATCGCAATTCGCTGAGTGGAATGCAGTGCTTCCTACGCTGCCTCAATGAATTCTAATGAAAATAATTTCGAACAAATTTTTAGATGAGGGTTTTGCCTTTCCCTAATGGCACATTAAAGAAGGGAAAGGTAAATATAAAGCACAGAGAGAAGGGAAATATACAGTGATCACCCACTTTGCGTCCACCGCATTTTTATTGGAAATCGCAATTCGCTGAGTGGAATGCAGTGCTTCCTACGCTGCCTCAATGAATTCTAATGAAAAATAATTTCGAACAAGTTTTAGATGAGGGTTTTGCCTTTCCCTAATGGCACATTAAAGAAGGGAAAGGTAAATATAAAGCACCGAGAGAAGGGAAATATACAGTGATCACCACTTTGCGTCCACCGCATTTTATTGGAAATCGCAATTCGCTGAGTGGAATGCAGTGCTTCCTACGCTGCCTCAATGAATTCTAATGAAAATAATTTCGAACAAGTTTTTTGATGAGGGTTTTGCCTTTCCCTAATGACACATTAAAGAAGGGAAAGGTAAATATAAAGCACCGAGAGAAGGGAAATATACAGTGATCACCCACTTTGCGTCCACCGCATTTTTATTGGAAATCGCAATTCGCTGAGTGGAATGCAGTGCTTCCTACGCTGCCTCAATGAATTCTAATGAAAAATAATTTCGAACAAGTTTTAGATGAGGGTTTTGCCTTTCCTAATGGCACATTAAAGAAGGAAAGGTAAATATAAAGCACCGAGAGAAGGGAAATATACAGTGATCACCCACTTTGCGTCCACCGCATTTTTATTGAAATCGCAATTCGCTGAGTGGAATGCAGTGCTTCCTACGCTGCCTCAATGAATTCTAATGAAAAATAATTTCGAACAAGTTTTAGATGAGGGTTTTGCCTTTCCCTAATGGCACATTAAAGAAGGGAAAGGTAAATATAAAGCACCGAGAGAAGGAAATATACAGTGATCACCCACTTTGCGTCCACCGCATTTTTATTGGAAATCGCAATTCGCTGAGTGGAATGCAGTGCTTCCTACGCTGCCTCAATGAATTCTAATGAAAAATAATTTCGAACAAGTTTTAGATGAGGGTTTTGCCTTTCCCTAATGGCACATTAAAGAAGGAAAGGTAAATATAAAGCACCGAGAGAAGGGAAATATACAGTGATCACCACTTTACGTCCACCGCATTTTTATTGGAAATCGCAATTCGCTGAGTGGAATGCAGTGCTTCCTACGCTGCCTCAATGAATTCTAATGAAAAATAATTTCGAACAAGTTTTAGATGAGGGTTTTGCCTTTCCCTAATGGCACATTAAAGAAGGGAAAGGTAAATATAAAGCACCGAGAGAAGGGAAATATACAGTGATCACCCACTTTGCGTCCACCGCATTTTTATTGGAAATCGCAATTCGCTGAGTGGAATGCAGTGCTTCCTACGCTGCCTCAATGAATTCTAATGAAAAATAATTTCGAACAAGTTTTAGATGAGGGTTTTGCCTTTCCCTAATGGCACATTAAAGAAGGGAAAGGTAAATATAAAGCACCGAGAGAAGGGAAATATACAGTGATCACCACTTTGCGTCCACCGCATTTTTATTGGAAATCGCAATTCGCTGAGTGGAATGCAGTGCTTCCTACGCTGCCTCAATGAATTCTAATGAAAAATAATTTCGAACAAGTTTTAGATGGGTTTTGCCTTTCCCTAATGGCACATTAAAGAAGGAAAGGTAAATATAAAGCACCGAGAGAAGGGAAATATACAGTGATCACCCACTTTGCGTCCACCGCATTTTATTGGAAATCGCAATTCGCTGAGTGGAATGCAGTGCTTCCTACGCTGCCTCAATGAATTCTAATGAAAAATAATTTCGAACAAGTTTTAGATGAGGGTTTTGCCTTTCCCTAATGGCACATTAAAGAAGGGAAAGGTAAATATAAAGCACCGAGAGAAGGGAAATATACAGTGATCACCCACTTTGCGTCCACCGCATTTTTATTGGAAATCGCAATTCGCTGAGTGGAATGCAGTGCTTCCTACGCTGCCTCAATGAATTCTAATGAAAAATAATTTCGAACAAGTTTTAGATGAGGGTTTTGCCTTTCCCTAATGGCACATTAAAGAAAGGAAAGGTAAATATAAAGCACCGAGAGAAGAGAAATATACAGTGATCACCCACTTTGCGTCCACCGCATTTTTATTGGAAATCGCAATTCGCTGAGTGGAATGCAGTGCTTCCTACGCTGCCTCAATGAATTCTAATGAAAAATAATTTCGAACAAGTTTTAGATGAGGGTTTTGCCTTTCCCTAATGGCACATTAAAGAAAGGAAAGGTAAATATAAAGCACCGAGAGAAGGGAAATATACAGTGATCACCCACTTTGCGTCCACCGCATTTTTATTGGAAATCGCAATTCGCTGAGTGGAATGCAGTGCTTCCTACGCTGCCTCAATGAATTCTAATGAAAAATAATTTCGAACAAGTTTTAGATGAGGGTTTTGCCTTTCCCTAATGGCACATTAAAGAAGGGAAAGGTAAATATAAAGCACCGAGAGAAAGGAAATATACAGTGATCACCCACTTTGCGTCCACCGCATTTTTATTGGAAATCGCAATTCGCTGAGTGGAATGCAGTGCTTCCTACGCTGCCTCAATGAATTCTAATGAAAAATAATTTCGAACAAGTTTTTAGATGAGGGTTTTGCCTTTCCCTAATGGCACATTAAAGAAGGAAAGGTAAATATAAAGCACCGAGAGAAGGGAAATATACAGTGATCACCCACTTTGCGTCCACCGCATTTTTATTGGAAATCGCAATTCGCTGAGTGGAATGCAGTGCTTCCTACGCTGCCTCAATGAATTCTAATGAAAAATAATTTCGAACAAGTTTTAGATGAGGGTTTTTGCCTTTCCTAATGGCACATTAAAGAAGGGAAAGGTAAATATAAAGCACCGAGAGAAGGGAAATATACAGTGATCACCCACTTTGCGTCCACCGCATTTTTATTGGAAATCGCAATTCGCTGAGTGGAATGCAGTGCTTCCTACGCTGCCTCAATGAATTCTAATGAAAATAATTTCGAACAAGTTTTAGATGAGGTTTTGCCTTTCCCTAATGGCACATTAAAGAAAGGAAAGGTAAATATAAAGCACCGAGAGAAGGAAATATACAGTGATCACCCACTTTGCGTCCACCGCATTTTTATTGAAATCGCAATTCGCTGAGTGGAATGCAGTGCTTCCTACGCTGCCTCAATGAATTCTAATGAAAAATAATTTCGAACAAGTTTTAGATGAGGTTTTGCCTTTCCCTAATGGCACATTAAAAAAGGAAAGGTAAATATAAAGCACCGAGAGAAGGGAAATATACAGTGATCACCCACTTTGCGTCCACCGCATTTTTATTGGAAATCGCAATTCGCTGAGTGGAATGCAGTGCTTCCTACGCTGCCTCAATGAATTCTAATGAAAAATAATTTCGAACAAGTTTTAGATGAGGGTTTTGCCTTTCCCTAATGGCACATTAAAGAAGGAAAGGTAAATATAAAAGCACCGAGAGAAGGAAATATACAGTGATCACCCACTTTGCGTCCACCGCATTTTTATTGGAAATCGCAATTCGCTGAGTGGAATGCAGTGCTTCCTACGCTGCCTCAATGAATTCTAATGAAAAATAATTTCGAACAAGTTTTAGATGAGGGTTTTGCCTTTCCCTAATGGCACATTAAAGAAGGGAAAGGTAAATATAAAGCACCGAGAGAAGGGAAATATACAGTGATCACCCACTTTGCGTCCACCGCATTTTTATTGGAAATCGCAATTCGCTGAGTGGAATGCAGTGCTTCCTACGCTGCCTCAATGAATTCTAATGAAAAATAATTTCGAACAAGTTTTAGATGAGGGTTTTGCCTTTCCCTAATGGCACATTAAAGAAAGGAAAGGTAAATATAAAGCACCGAGAGAAGGAAATATACAGTGATCACCACTTTGCGTCCACCGCATTTTTATTGGAAATCGCAATTCGCTGAGTGGAATGCAGTGCTTCCTACGCTGCCTCAATGAATTCTAATGAAAATAATTTCGAACAAGTTTTAGATGAGGGTTTTGCCTTTCCCTAATGGCACATTAAAGAAGGAAAGGTAAATATAAAGCACCGAGAGAAGGAAATATACAGTGATCACCCACTTTGCGTCCACCGCATTTTTATTGGAAATCGCAATTCGCTGAGTGGAATGCAGTGCTTCCTACGCTGCCTCAATGAATTCTAATGAAAAATAATTTCGAACAAGTTTTAGATGAGGGTTTTGCCTTTCCCTAATGGCACATTAAAGAAGGGAAAGGTAAATATAAAGCACCGAGAGAAGGGAAATATACAGTGATCACCCACTTTGCGTCCACCGCATTTTTATTGGAAATCGCAATTCGCTGAGTGGAATGCAGTGCTTCCTACGCTGCCTCAATGAATTCTAATGAAAAATAATTTCGAACAAGTTTTAGATGAGGGTTTTGCCTTTCCCTAATGGCACATTAAAAAAGAGAAAGGTAAATATAAAGCACTGAGAGAAGGGAAATATACAGTGATCACGCACTTTGCGTCCACCGCATTTTTATTGGAAATCGCAATTCGCTGAGTGGAATGCAGTGCTTCCTACGCTGCCTCAATGAATTCTAATGAAAAATAATTTCGAACAAGTTTTAGATGAGGGTTTTGCCTTTCCCTAATGGCACATTAAAGAAGGGAAAGGTAAATATAAAGCAAAGAGAGAAGGGAAATATACAGTGATCACCCACTTTGCGTCCACCGCATTTTTATTGAAATCGCAATTCGCTGAGTGGAATGCAGTGCTTCCTACGCTGCCTCAATGAATTCTAATGAAAAATAATTTCGAACAAGTTTTAGATGAGGGTTTTGCCTTTCCCTAATGGCACATTAAAGAAGGGAAAGGTAAATATAAAGCACCGAGAGAAGGGAAATATACAGTGATCACCCACTTTGCGTCCACCGCATTTTTATTGGAAATCGCAATTCGCTGAGTGGAATGCAGTGCTTCCTACGCTGCCTCAATGAATTCTAATGAAAAATAATTTCGAACAAGTTTTAGATGAGGGTTTTGCCTTTCCCTAATGGCACATTAATGAAGGGAAAGGTAAATAAAAGCACCGAGAGAAGGGAAATATACAGTGATCACCCACTTTGCGTCCACCGCATTTTTATTGGAAATCGCAATTCGCTGAGTGGAATGCAGTGCTTCCTACGCTGCCTCAATGAATTCTAATGAAAAATAATTTCGAACAAGTTTTAGATGAGGGTTTTGCCTTTCCCTAATGGCACATTAAAGAAGGGAAAGGTAAATATAAAGCACCGAGAGAAGGAAATATACAGTGATCACCCACTTTGCGTCCACCGCATTTTTATTGGAAATCGCAATTCGCTGAGTGGAATGCAGTGCTTCCTACGCTGCCTCAATGAATTCTAATGAAAAATAATTTCGAACAAGTTTTAGATGAGGGTTTTGCCTTTCCCTAATGGCACATTAAAGAAGGGAAAGGTAAATATAAAGCACCGAGAGAAGGGAAATATACAGTGATCACCCACTTTGCGTCCACCGCATTTTTATTGGAAATCGCAATTCGCTGAGTGGAATGCAGTGCTTCCTACGCTGCCTCAATGAATTCTAATGAAAAATAATTTCGAACAAGTTTTAGATGAGGGTTTTGCCTTTCCCTAATGGCACATTAAAGAAAGGAAAGGTAAATATAAAGCACCGAGAGAAGGGAAATATACAGTGATCACCCACTTTGCGTCCACCGCATTTTTTATTGGAAATCGCAATTCGCTGAGTGGAATGCAGTGCTTCCTACGCTGCCTCAATGAATTCTAATGAAAAATAATTTCGAACAAGTTTTAGATGAGGGTTTTGCCTTTCCCTAATGGCACATTAAAGAAGGAAAGGTAAATATAAAGCACTGAGAGAAGGAAATATACAGTGATCACCCACTTTGCGTCCACCGCATTTTTATTGGAAATCGCAATTCGCTGAGTGGAATGCAGTGCTTCCTACGCTGCCTCAATGAATTCTAATGAAAAATAATTTCGAACAAGTTTTAGATGAGGGTTTTGCCTTTCCCTAATGGCACATTAAAGAAAGGAAAGGTAAATATAAAGCACCGAGAGAAGGGAAATATACAGTGATCACCCACTTTGCGTCCACCGCATTTTTATTGGAAATCGCAATTCGCTGAGTGGAATGCAGTGCTTCCTACGCTGCCTCAATGAATTCTAATGAAAAAAATTTTCGAACAAGTTTTAGATGAGGGTTTTGCCTTTCCCTAATGGCACATTAAAGAAGGGAAAGGTAAATATAAAGCACCGAGAGAAGGAAATATACAGTGATCACCCACTTTGCGTCCACCGCATTTTTTATTGAAATCGCAATTCGCTGAGTGGAATGCAGTGCTTCCTACGCTGCCTCAATGAATTCTAATGAAAAATAATTTCGAACAAGTTTTAGATGAGGGTTTTGCCTTTCCCTAATGGCACATTAAAAAGAAGGAAAGGTAAATATAAAGCACCGAGAGAAGGAAATATACAGTGATCACCCACTTTGCGTCCACCGCATTTTTATTGGAAATCGCAATTCGCTGAGTGGAATGCAGTGCTTCCTACGCTGCCTCAATGAATTCTAATGAAAAATAATTTCGAACAAGTTTTAGATGAGGGTTTTGCCTTTCCCTAATGGCACATTAAAGAAAGGAAAGGTAAATATAAAGCACAGAGAGAAGGAAATATACAGTGATCACCCACTTTGCGTCCACCGCATTTTTATTGGAAATCGCAATTCGCTGAGTGGAATGCAGTGCTTCCTACGCTGCCTCAATGAATTCTAATGAAAAATAATTTCGAACAAGTTTTAGATGAGGGTTTTGCCTTTCCCTAATGGCACATTAAAGAAGGGAAAGGTAAATATAAAGCACCGAGAGAAGGGAAATATACAGTGATCACCCACTTTGCGTCCACCGCATTTTTATTGGAAATCGCAATTCGCTGAGTGGAATGCAGTGCTTCCTACGCTGCCTCAATGAATTCTAATGAAAAATAATTTCGAACATTTTTAGATGAGGGTTTTGCCTTTCCTAATGGCACATTAAAGAAGGGAAAGGTAAATATAAAGCACAGAGAGAAGGGAAATATACAGTGATCACCCACTTTGCGTCCACCGCATTTTGTATTGGAAATCGCAATTCGCTGAGTGGAATGCAGTGCTTCCTACGCTGCCTCAATGAATTCTAATGAAAAATAATTTCGAACAAGTTTTAGATGAGGGTTTTGCCTTTCCTTAATGGCACATTAAAGAAGGAAAGGTAAATATAAAAGCACCGAGAGAAGGGAAATATACAGTGATCACCCACTTTGCGTCCACCGCATTTTTATTGGAAATCGCAATTCGCTGAGTGGAATGCAGTGCTTCCTACGCTGCCTCAATGAATTCTAATGAAAAATAATTTCGAACAAGTTTTAGATGAGGGTTTTGCCTTTCCCTAATGGCACATTAAAGAAGGGAAAGGTAAATATAAAGCACCGAGAGAAGGAAATATACAGTGATCACCCACTTTGCGTCCACCGCATTTTTAGTGGAAATCGCAATTCGCTGAGTGGAATGCAGTGCTTCCTACGCTGCCTCAATGAATTCTAATGAAAAATAATTTCGAACAAGTTTTAGATGAGGGTTTTGCCTTTCCCTAATGGCACATTAAAGAAGGGAAAGGTAAATATAAAGCACCGAGAGAAGGGAAATATACAGTGATCACCCACTTTGCGTCCACTGCATTTTTATTGGAAATCGCAATTCGCTGAGTGGAATGCAGTGCTTCCTACGCTGCCTCAATGAATTCTAATGAAAAATAATTTCGAACAAGTTTTAGATGAGGGTTTTGCCTTTCCCTAATGGCACATTAAAGAAAGGAAAGGTAAATATAAAGCACCGAGAGAAGGGAAATATACAGTGATCACCCACTTTGCGTCCACCGCATTTTTTATTGGAAATCAATTCGCTGAGTGGAATGCAGTGCTTCCTACGCTGCCTCAATGAATTCTAATGAAAAATAATTTCGAACAAGTTTTAGATGAGGGTTTTGCCTTTCCTAATGGCACATTAAAGAAGGGAAAGGTAAATATAAAGCACCGAGAGAAGGGAAATATACAGTGATCACCCACTTTGCGTCCACCGCATTTTTATTGGAAATCGCAATTCGCTGAGTGGAATGCAGTGCTTCCTACGCTGCCTCAATGAATTCTAATGAAAAATAATTTCGAACAAGTTTTAGATGAGGGTTTTGCCTTTCCTAATGGCACATTAAAGAAGGAAAGGTAAATATAAAGCACCGAGAGAAGGAAATATACAGTGATCACCCACTTTGCGTCCACCGCATTTTTATTGGAAATCGCAATTCGCTGAGTGGAATGCAGTGCTTCCTACGCTGCCTCAATGAATTCTAATGAAAAATAATTTCGAACAAGTTTTAGATGAGGGTTTTGCCTTTCCCTAATGGCACATTAAAGAAGGGAAAGGTAAATATAAAGCACCGAGAGAAGGGAAATATACAGTGATCACCCACTTTGCGTCCACCGCATTTTATTGGAAATCGCAATTCGCTGAGTGGAATGCAGTGCTTCCTACGCTGCCTCAATGAATTCTAATGAAAAATAATTTCGAACAAGTTTTAGATGAGGGTTTTGCCTTTCCCTAATGGCACATTAAAGAAGGGAAAGGTAAATATAAAGCACCGAGAAGGGAAATATACAGTGATCACCCACTTTGCGTCCACCGCATTTTTAGTGGAAATCGCAATTCGCTGAGTGGAATGCAGTGCTTCCTACGCTGCCTCAATGAATTCTAATGAAAAATAATTTCGAACAAGTTTTAGATGAGGGTTTTGCCTTTCCCTAATGGCACATTAAAGAAGGGAAAGGTAAATATAAAGCACCGAGAGAAGGGAAATATACAGTGATCACCCACTTTGCGTCCACCGCATTTTATTGGAAATCGCAATTCGCTGAGTGGAATGCAGTGCTTCCTACGCTGCCTCAATGAATTCTAATGAAAAATAATTTCGAACAAGTTTTAGATGAGGGTTTTGCCTTTCCCTAATGGCACATTAAAGAAGGAAAGGTAAATATAAACCACCGAGAGAAGGAAATATACAGTGATCACCCACTTTGCGTCCACCGCATTTTTATTGGAAATCGCAATTCGCTGAGTGGAATGCAGTGCTTCCATGCTGCCTCAATGAATTCTAATGAAAAAGTAATTTCGAACAAATTTTAGATGAGGGTTTGCCTTTCCTAATGGCACATTAAAGAAGGAAAGGCAATATAAAGCACCGAGAGAAGGGAAATATACAGTGATCACCCACTTTGTGTCCACACCGCATTTTTATTGGAAATCGCATTCGCTGAGTGGAATGCAGTGCTTCCTACGCTGCCTCAATGAAAAGAAAAATAATTTCGAAACAAGTTTTAGATGAGGGTTTTGCTCTTCCCTAATGGCACATTAAAAGAAAGGAAAGGTAAAATAAAAGCACCGAGAGAAGGGAAAATACAGATCACCCACTTTGCGTCCACCGCATTTTATTAAATCGCAATTCGTTGAGTGGAATGCAGTGCTTCCTACGCTGCCTCAATGAATTCTAATGAAAATAATTTCAAATAAGTTTTAGATACAGGGGTTTGCCTTTTTCTAAAGGCGCATTAAAGAAGAAGGTAAATATAAAGCATAGAGAAGGAAATATACAGTGATCACCTTGCGTCCACCATTTTGTTGGAAATCGCAATTCGCTGAGTGGAATGCAGTGCTTCCTACGCTGCCTCAATGAATTCTAATGAAAAATAATTTCGAACAAGTTTTAGATCAGGGTTTTGCCTTTCCCTAATGGCACATTAAAGAAGGGAAAGGTAAATATAAAGCACCGAGAGAAGGAAATATACAGTGATCACCCACTTTGCGTCCACCGCATTTTTATTGGAAATCGCAATTCGCTGAGTGGAATGCAGATTTTTAAAAAAAAAAAAATTTAAAGGGGGGGGCCCCCCCCCCCGAAAAAAAATAATTGCCCCGGGGGGGAAAAAAAAAAAAATTTTCCAAGAAATTTTTTAAAAAAAAAGGTTTTGGGGGGGGGTTTTTTTTTTTTAAAAAGGAATTTAAAAAAAAGGGGAAAAAAGGATAATTTTTTCCCAATTTGGAAAAAAAAAAGGGGGAAAAAAATTTTTAAAAAAAAATTTTTTTAAAAAAAAATTTTTTAAAAACCCCCCCCAAAAAAAAAAGGTTTAAAAACCCCAAAAAAAAAAATTTAAAAAAAGGGGGCCCCTTTTTGGGACAAAAAGGGGCCCCTTTTGGGGAAAAAAAAAATAAAAAAAATTTTTTTTTTTTTTTTTTTTTGGGGAATTAAAAAGGGGTTTGCCCCAAGAAAAAAAAAAACCCCGGGGGGTTTTTTTTTTCCAATTTTTTTTGGGGGGGGCCCCCCCCGAAAAAAAAAAATTTAAAAAATTTTAAATTTTTTAAAAAAATTTGGGGGGTTAAAACCCCCCCCCAAAAAAAAAAAAAAAATTTCCCCCGGGGGTTTTTTTAAATTTCCCCCCAAAAAGGGTTTTAAAAACCCCCCCAAAAAAATTAAAAAAAATTTTTAAAAATTTTTTTTTTTTAAAAAAAAAAAATTTTAAAAAGGGGGGTAAAGGGAAATTTTTGGGGGTTTTTTTTTAAAAAATTAAAAAGGGAAAAACCCCCCCCCAAAAAAAAAATAAAATTTTAAAAAAATTTTTTGGGTTCCTTTTTTTTTTAAATTAAAGAAAAAAATTTTTTTTTTTTCCAAAAAAAATTTAAAAAAAAGGGGGTTTCCCCTTTTTAAAGGAAAAAAGGGGGTAAAAAAAAGGGGGGAAAAAAAAAAAATTTTAAAAAAATTTTTTTTTTTTGGGGAAAAAAAAATTCCCCAAAAAATAAAAATAAAAACCCAAAAAATTTTTTTTTCCCAATTTTTAAAAAAAAAAAATTTCCTTTTTAAAAAAAAAAAAAACAAATTTTGGGGGTTTTTTTAAAAAAATTAAAAGGGAAAAAAAATTTTTCCCCCCCAAAAAAAAAAAAAAATTTTTTTTTTTTTTTTTTTCCCTTTTTTTAAAAAAAAATTCCCCCCGAAAAAAAAAAATTTTGGTTTGGAAAAATTTTTTCCCAACCCGGGGAAGGGGTTTTAAAACCCCCCAAAAAAAAAAATTTTAAAAAGAAATTTGGGTTTTGGGTTTTTAATTTGGGGGAAAAAAAAATTTTTTTAAAAAAAAATTAAAAAAACCCTTTTTTTTTTTTTTTAAAAAAAAAAAAAAATAAAAACCCGGGGGAAAAATTTTAAAAAAAAATTTTTTAAAAAATTGGGGTTTTTTCCCCCCTTTTTTGGGAAAAAAGGAAAAAAAAAAAAAAAAAAAATTTTTTTTTTCCCCTTTTTTGGAAAAAAAAGGGGGGGTTTTCCCCCCCCAAAAAAAAACCCTTTTTTTAAAAAAATTTTTTTTTTTTTTCCCAATGAAAAAAAAAGGTTTAAAAACCCCAAAAAAAAAAAAATTTGGGGGTTTTTTTTTTTTTTTTGGGGAAAAAAAAATTTTAAAAATTTTTTGGGGTTTTTAAAAAAAATTTTTCCCCTTTTTTGGGGGGTTTTTTTTGGGGGGAAAAGGGGAAAAAAAAAAAAAAAAGGGGAAAAAAAATTTTTTTCCCCCCGGGGGAAAAATTTTTTCCCAAAAAAAAAAAAACCGTCCCCCAAGTTTCCCCAAAAAAAAAAAAAGTTTTTAAAAATTTTTCCCCCCCCAAAAATTTAAAAAAAAAATTTAAAAAAAAAAGGGGGGGTTTTTTCCCCAAACCTTAAAAAATTTTTTTAAAAAAATTTTCCCCCCCTTAAAGGTTCCCCTTTTCCCCCTTTTTTAAAAAAAATTTTGGAAAAAGGGGGTTTTCCCCCCCCTAAAATTTTTTAAAAAAAATTTTTAAAAAATTTTTGGGGGTTTTTTTTAAACCCCCCGGGGAAACCCCTTTTTTCCAAAAGGGAAAAAAACCCCCTTTGCCCCCCTTTTTTTGGGAAAAAATTTTTAAAAGGGGGGTTTTTTTAAAAAATTTTAAAAAAAATTTTAAAAAAAAAGGGGGAAAAAAATTAAAAATGTTTTTAAAAAGGGAAAAAATTCCTGAAAATTTTTTTTTTTTTAAAAAATTTTTAAAAAAGGGGGGGTTTTTGGGGGGGCCTTTTTAAAAAAAAAGGGGAAAAATTTTTAAAAAAAGGGGGAAAAAAACATTAAAAAACCCCCCCAAAAAAAAAGGGAAATTTTCCCCCTTTTTTTTTTTTGGAAAAAAAATTTTTTTTTGGTGGGGTTTTTCCCCCAAAAAAATTTTAAAAGGGGGAAATTTCCCTTTTTAAGGGGAAAAAAAAGGGAAACCCCCCCCAAAAAATTTTTTTTCCCCCCGGGGGGTTTTTTTTTTTTTTTGGGGGTTTTTTTTTTAAAAAAAAAAAAAATTTTTTTTTTTTAAAAATTAAAAGGGGGTTTTTAAAGGGTTTTTAAAAAAAAGGAAAAAAAACCCAAAAATTTTTAGGAAAAAATTTTTTTTGGGGGGCTTTGGGGGGGAAAAAAAAAAAAAAAAAAAATAATTTTCCCCTTTTTTGGGGTTTTTAAAAAAACAAATTTAAAAAAGGGAAAAAAAAAAAAAAGGGAAAATTTTTTAAACCCCCCGGTTTTTTTTTTTTTTTTAAAATTTTTAAAAATTTTTGAAAAATTTTGTTTTTTAAATTTTGGGCCCCCAAAAAAAAAAGGGAAAAAAAATTTTTTCCCAAAGGGTTCCCCCCTTTTTTTCCCCCCTTTTTTTTAAAAAAACCCCCCGGGAAAAAAAAAATTTTAAAAAAAAATTTGGGGGGGTTTTTTTTTTTTAAAAAAACAAATTTAAAAAAAGGGAAAAAAAATAACAGGGGGGGTTTTTTTTTTTTCCCCCCCCTTTTTTTTAAAAAAATTCCCAATTTCCCCGAAATTTTTTTAAAAAAAAAACCAAAAAAAAATTTCCCCTTTTGGGGTTTTTTTAAAAAAAAAAAAAAAAAAAAAAAATTTAAAAACCCCCAAAAAAAAAAAAAAATTTTTTTCCCCCCTTTTTTTTCCCCCAAAAATTTTTTAAGGTTAATTTAAACAATTTAAAAAAATTTTTTTTTTGGGGGAAAAAAAAAATTAAAAAAAAAAAAAATTTAAAAAAAACCCCCCTTTTTTTGGGTTTTTTTTTTTTTAAAAAATTTTTTTTTCCAAGGTTTTTTTTTTTTTAAAAAAATTTGGTTTTTTTAAAAAAAAAAAATGGAAAAAAAAAAAAAAAAACCCGGGGTTTTTTTCCCAATTTTTAAAAAAAAATTCCTGGTTTAAACCCCCAAAAATTTTGGAAAAAAAATTTTTAAAAAAATTTTTAAAAAATTTTTTTTTTTTAAAAAAAAAAAAAAAAAAAGGAAAAAATTTTTTTTGGGAAAGGGCCCCCCCTTTTTTTCCCCCCCCGCTTTTTTAAAAATTTTCCTGGGGTTAAATTTTTTTTTTAAAAATTTAAAAAAATTTTTTTTTAAAGGGGTTTTTTTTAAAAAAAAAAAAAGGGAAAAAAAACCCAAAAGGGTTTCCTTTTTTTTCCCCCCCCCTTTTTTTTCCCGGGGAAAATTCTAAAATTAATTTAAACAAAAAAAATAATTTTTTTTGGGGTTTTTTAAAAAAAGAAAGGGGGGAAAAAAAAAAAAAAAAGGGGGGTTTTTTTTTCCCCCCTTTTTTTAAAAATTTTTTCCCGGGAAAATTCTTTAAAAAATTTTTAAAAAAAAAAATTTTTTTTTTGGGGGGGGGAAAAAAAAAAAAAAAAAAAAAAACCCGGGGGTTTGGGGCCCCCTTTTTTTCCCCAAATTTTTTTAAAAGGGGAAACCCTTTTTTTTTAAAAATTTTTAAAAAAAAATTTAAAAAATTTTTTTTCCCTTTTAAAAAAAAAAGGGAAAAAAAAAAAAGGGAAAAAAAAAACCCCCCCATTTATTTTTTAAAAAAAAAAATTGGTTTGTTCCCGGGGCCCCCCAAAAAAAAAAATAAAAAAGAAAAATTTTTTTTGGGTTTCCCTTTTTAAAAAAAAAAAAAATTAAAAAACCCGGGGGGAAAAAAAACCCCCTTTTTCCCCCCCCTTTTTTTTTTCCCCAATTTGGTTAATGCCCCCCCTTTAAAAAAAAAAAATTTAAAAAAAATTTTTTTTTCCCCCCCAAAATTTTAAAAAAAAAAAAATTAAAAAAGGGGAAAAAAAAAACCCTTTCCCACCCTTTTTTTAAAAAAAAAACCCAATTAAAATTTTTCCTGCTTTAATTTTAAAAAAATTTTAAAAAAAAAAAAAAATTTTTTTTTTTTCCTTTTAAAAAAAAGGAAAAAAAAAAAAAAAAATTTGGGAAAAAAGGCCCCCTTTTTTCCCCCCTTTTTTTAAAAAAAATTCCTTTAATTTTCCCCTTAATTCCCAAAAAAAAAATTTTAAAAAAAAATTTTTAAAAAATTTTTTTTTTTTTAAAAAAAAAAAGGAAATTAAATTTTAAAAAAAAAAAAACCCCCTTTCCCCCCCCGTTTTTTTTCCAAAAAATTTTTTTTGGGGCCCCCCGGCCCCCAAAAAAAAATTTTTAAAAAATTTTGAAAAGGGGGTTTTTTTTTTTAAAAAAAAAAAAAATTAAATTTTAAAAAAAAAAACCCCAAAAAATTTTTCCCCCCCTTTTTTAAAAAAAAATTTTTTGGTTAAAAAAAATTTTTTTCCCCCCCTTTTTTTTTTAAAAAAAAAAAAATTTGGGGGGGTTTCCCTTTTAAAAAAAAAAAGGGGTTTTTAAAAAACCCAAAAAAAAAAAAATTTTCCTTTTTTTTAAAAATTTTTTAAAAAATTTTTTAAAAGGGAAAATTTTTAAAAAATTTTAAAAAAATTTTTTTTTGAAAATTTTCCTTTTAAAAAAAAAAAATAAAAAAAATTTTAAAGGGGAAAAAAAAAATTTTTTTCCCCCCTTTTTTTTTTTGGGGCCCCGGTTTGCCCCTTTTTTAAAAAAATTTTAAAAAAATTTTTTTTTTTTTCCCTTTCCCCAAAAAAAAAAAAAAAAAAAAAAGGGAAAAAATTTTTTCCCCCCTTTTTTAAAAATTTTTTTTTTAAAAAATTTTAAACCCCCTGCCCAAAAAAATTTAAAAAAAATTTTTTTTTAAAGGGTTTTTTTAAAAAAAAAAAAAAAAAAAAAAGGGGAAAAAAAAGTGGAAACCCCTTTTGGGGGTTTTTTTCCCCAAAAAAATTTTGGGGAAAAAGGGGGGTTTTTTTTGGGCCCCCCCTTTAAAAAAAATTTAAAAAAAAGAAGGGGGTTTTTTTTTCCCCCCCAAAAAAAAAAAAAAACCCCAAAAAATTGGGGAAATTTTTCCCCCCCCCTTTTTTTTTAAAAAAAAATTTAAAAGGGTTTTTTGGGGTTTTTTTCCAAAAAAAGGAAAAAAATTTAAAAAGGGGAAAGGGTTTTCCTTTTAAACCCCCAAAAAAAAAAAAAAGCTTTTTGGGGGGAAGGGGGGGGGTTTTTTTTTAAAAAAAATTTTTTTAAAAAAAGGGGGTTTTTTTTTTCCCCTTTAAAAAAAATTTAAAAAAAAAAAAGGGAAAAAAAATTTTTTTTTCCCCCCCCTTTTTTAAAAAAAATTTTTTAAAAAAAAAATTTAAAATTTTTTTCCCCCCCCTTTTTTTGGGCCCTTTTTTCCCTTTTAAAAAAAAAAACTTAAAAAAAAAAAAGTTTTGGGGGCCTTTTTTTTTGGGGGGGAAACAATAAACCCCGGGAAAAAAAAATTTTTCCCCAAAATTTTTTTTTAAAAAATTTTTTTTTTAATGGAAAAAGGGGAAAAAATTTGTTCCAAAAAAAAATTTAAAAAATTTGGGGGCCCCCTTTTTTTGGAAAAAAAAAAAAGGAAAAAAAACCGGGGGAAAAAAATTTTTTAAAAAATTTCCCCCTTTTTTTTTCCCCTTTTTGGGGAAAAAAGGGCCCCCCGGTTCCCAAGGGGGGAAAAAAAAAAAAAAAAAAAGGAAAGGGGGCCCCCTTTTAAAAAAAAAAAATCAATTTTAAAAAAAAAAAAGGGGTTTTTTTCCCCCCCCCAAAAAAAAAAAACCCAAAATTTTTTGGGGGTTTTTTTTTTTCCCCCCTTAAAAAAATTTTAAAAAAAAAAAAATTTTTAAAAGGGGCCCCCTTTCCCCCCTTTTGGGAAATAAAATTTTTGGGGGAAAAACCCCCCCCTTTTTTTTTTTAAAAAATTTTGGGGGGGGCCCCCCCCCCAAAAAAAATTTTTTAAAAAAAAAAGGGGGAAAAAAAAAAATTTTTTTTTCCTTTAAGGTTTTTAAAAAAAAAACCCCGGGGGGGGGTTTTTTCCCCCCCTTTTTTTTTTAAAAAAAATTTTTTTCCCCCAAAAAAAAATTTAAAAAAAAAAAGGGGAAAAATTTTTTTTTTTCCCCCCCCCCTTTTTTTTTAAAAAATTTTAAAAAAAAAATTCCAAAAATTTTAAAAAATTTTTAAAAAAAAAAGGGGGGGGGGTTTTTTTCCCCCCGGGGAAAAATTTTAAAAAAAAAAAGGGGGGAAAAATTTTGAAATTTTTTTAAGGTTTTTTTGGGAAAAAAAAAGAAAAGGGTTTTTCCCAATAAAACCCCCCCAAAAAATTTTAAAGGTTTTTTTTGGTTTTAAAAAACCCCCCCCAAAAAAAATTTTTTAAAAAAAAAAAAAAAAATTTTAAAGGGGTTTCCCCCCCCTTTTCCCCCAAAAGGGGGTTTTTTGGGGGGGTTTTTAAAACCCCCCCCAAAAAAAATTAAATTTTGAAAATTTTTTTGGGGGGGTTTTTTTCCCCCAAAAAAAAAAAAAAATTTGAAAAAAAGGGGGTTTCCTTTTCCCCCCTTTTAAAAAAAATTAAAAACCCGGGGGAAAAAAACCCCTTTTTAAAATTTTTTAAAAAAAAAGGGGTTTTTTTTTGCCTTTTTTTAAAAATTTAAAAAAAAAATTTAAAAAAAAAAAAAAAATTTTTTTCCCCCCCTTAAAAAAAAAGTTCCGGGGGAAAAAAAGGAAAACCCCCCCCCCCTTTTTTTTAAAAAAAAAAAGTTTAGGGTTTTCCCCCCAATCCCCAAAAAAAAAAGGAAAAATTTCCCCGGAAAAAAAAGGGGGTTTTTTTTCCCTTTTTTTTTTTGGGGGAAAAAAAGGGGGAAAAAAACCCAAAAACCCCCCCCTTTTTTTCCTTTTTTTTTTAAATTTTTTTTAAAGGGTTTTAAAAAAAAAAAAATTAAAAAAAAAAATTTTTAAAATTTGGCCCCCTTTTTTTAAAAAAAAAGGGGGTTTTCCCCCCCAAAAATTTTTTAAAAAAACCCCCCAAAAAAAAATTTTTTTTCCCCCAAAAAAAATTTTTAAACCCCAAAAAAAAAATAAATTTTTTTGGTTTGGGGTTTTTTTCCCAATTGGGGAATTAAAAAAAATTTTTTCCCCCCGGGGGAAAAAAAAAAAAACCCCCTTTTTTTTAAAAAATTTTTTTTTTTAAAAAAAACCCTTAAAAAAAAAGGGGGGAAAAGGGCAATTTTTTTGGGGGGGTTTTTTTAAAGGAAAAAAGGGGGGAAAAAAATTTTTTCCCCCGGGAAAAATTTAATAAAAAAATTTTTTTCCCCCTTTTTGGGGTTTTTTTTCCGGGGAATTAAAAAGGGGGCCCCCCCCTTTTTTTAAAAAAAAAAATTTGGAAAATTTTTTTAAATTTTTTTAAAAAATTTAAAAAGGGGGGGTTTTCCCCCAAAAAAAAAAAAAATTTTTTGGGTTTTTTTTCCCTTTAAATTAAAGGGAAACCCCCCCCAAAAAAAAAAAATTTTAAAAATTTTTTTTTTTTTTTTTAAAAAAAGGGGGCCCCCCCCCAAAAAAAAAAAAAAAATTTTTTTTTTTTTGCTTTTTTTTAAAAAAAAAGGGGGGGTTTAAAGGAAAAAAAAAAAAGGGAAAAAATTTTTTTTTTCCCCCTTTTTTTTTTTTAAAAAATTTAAAAAAAAAATTTTTTTTTCCCCAAAAAAAAAAAAAAAGGGGAAATTTTTTTCCCCCCCCTTTTTTGGGGGAAAAAGGGGAAAAAAAAAAATAAAAAACCCCCCGGGGGGTTTTTTTTTTTCCCCCCCCTTAAAGGGGGGAAAAATTTTTTCCCCCCCCAAAAAAAAAAAAACCCCCTTTTTTTTTGGGGTTTCCTTTTTTTAATTAAAAAAAAAATTTTTTAAAAAAAAAAATTTTTTGGGTTTTTTTTTCCCAATTCCCGGGGAAGGGGGGGTTTTCCCCCCAAAAAAAAAAAAAAAAAAGGGTTTTTTAAAAGGGAAAAAAGGGGGGGGGTTTTTAAAAAAAGGGGGAAAAAAATAAAAAGGGTTTTTTTTTTTTTTCCCAATTGGGGAATTAAAAAGGGGGCCCCCTTAAGAAAAGGGGGAAAAAAAATTTAAAAATTTGGGGGTTTTTTTTTTTAAAAAAAAAAAAAATTTTTTTCCCCACCGGGGGAAAAAAAAACCAAAAAATTTTTTTTTTGGGGTTTCCCTTTTTTAAGGGAAACAAAAAAGGGGGAAAAAAGGGGGAAAAAAAAAAAAAAAACCCCCCCCCCCCCTTTTTTCCCAAAAAAGGAAATTAAAATTTTTTTTAAAAAAAAAAAAAAAATTTTAAAAATTTTGGGGGGGTTTTTTTTGGGGAATTTAAAAAAAAACCCCCCCCAAAAAAAAAGGAAAAAAAGGGCAATTTTTGGGTTTTTTTTTTTGGGGGGGGTTTTAAAAATTCCCAAAAAATTTTTAAAAAAAAAAAAAGGGGGGGGCCCCTTTTTAAAAAAAAGGGGCCCCCCAAAAAAAAAAAAAATAATTTTAAAAAAAAAGGGGGGGGTTTTTTAAAAAAAAAGGGGGAAAAAAATTTTTTCCCCGGGAAAATTAAAATTTTTAAAAATTTTTTTCCCCCTTTTTTTGGGGCCCCCGGGGAAAAAAGGGGGGTTTTTTTTTTAAAAAAAAAAAAGGGTTTTTTGGGGCCCCTTTTTTTAAAAAAAATTTTCCAAAAAGGGGGAAAAAGGGGTTTTAAAAACCCCCCCAAAAAAATTTTTAAAAAATTTAAAGGGGGGGGTTTTTTTTTTCCCCCCAAAAAAAAAAAAAAAAAAAAAAATTTTTGGGGGGGCCTTTTTTTCCCCAAAAAAGGGGGGAAAAAAAAAAAAAAATTTAAAAAAAAAAGGGGGTTTTTTTTGGGTTTTTTCCCAAGGGGGTTAAAAAAATTTTTCCCCCCGAAAAAAAAAAATTTTTCCCCCAAAAATTTTTTTTTGGAAATCCCCAAATTTCCTTTTAGTGGGGAAAGCAGTCTTCCCACCCGCCTCAATAATTCTAATGAAAAAAAATTTCGAACAAAAAATTTAGATGAGGTTTTGCCTTTCCTAATGGCACATTAAAGAAGGGAAAGGGCCCAAAATAAAACACCGAAGAAGGGGGAAAAATACAGTAAACACCCGCGTCCAGGGATTTTTTAAATCCCAAAATTGCTGAGTGGGAAAGCAGTGCTTCCTACGCTGCCTCAATGAATTCTAATGAAAAATAATTTCGAACAAATTTGAGATGAGGGTTTTTCCTTTCCTAATGGCACATTAAAAAGGAAAAAGGGCAATATAAAAACTTTTTTTCCGAGAAAAAGGAAAATAGTGATCCCAAATTTGCGTCCACCGCATTTTTTTAAAAACCAATTCGCTGGGTGAAATTCAGTCTTCCCCACCTTTTTCTCAATTAATTTAATGAAAATAATTTCGAACAAAATTTTTGATGAGGGTTTTTCCTTTCCCTAATGGCACATTTAAAAAAGGGAAAAAAGGGAAATAAAGCTTTCAAAAGAAGGGGAAATACACAGTGATCACCCACTTTGCGTCCACCGCATTTTTTTTGGGGAAAACGCATTTCGCTGGAAAAAAGGAAAAAAGTGCCTTTTCTGCCTCAATGAATTCTAATAAAAATAAAAATTTTAAAAAAGATTTAGATGAGGGGTTTTTCCTTTCCCCAAAGGCCTTTAAAAAGGGAAAGGAATATAAAGCACCGGAAAAATTACAATGATCACCCCTTTCCCTCCCCATTTTATTAAATCGCAATTCCTGAGTTGAATACGGGGCTTCCCACGCCTTTAATAAAATTTTAATGAAAAAAAATTTCGAACAAGTTTTTGATGAGGTTTTTTCCTTTCCCCAATGGCATTTAAAAAAGGAAAAGGGCAATATCCGAGAGAAGGGGAAAAATACAAATGATCACCCCTTTTTCCACCGCATTTTTTTTTAAATCCAATTCGCTGAGTGGAATCAGTGCTTCTACCCGCCTCAATAATTTTAAAAAAAAAATTTTGAACAAGTTTTAGATGAGGGTTTTTTACTTTCCCCAATGGCCCCATTAAAAAAGGGAAAAAATCAATATAAGCACCGAGAGAAGGAAAATACAGTGATCACCCCCTTTCGTCCCGCGCATTTTTTAAATCCCAAATTCCCAGGTGGGAAAGCAATTTTCCCACCTTTCCTCAATGAATTCTAATAAAATAATTTCGAACAAATTTTAGATAGGGGTTTTTTTCCCCCAATGGCACATTAAAGAAGGGGGAAAGGGGTTTAAAAACCCCAAAGAAGGGGAAAAATACAGTGATCACCCCTTTGCGTCCCCCCATTTTTTTAAATGAATTCGTAATGAAATTCGGGGCTTCCCCCGCTGACTCAATTAATTCTAATAAAAAAAATTTCGAACAAATTTTTGATGAAATTTTTCCTTTCCTAATTTGGGACATTAAAGAAAGGGAAAAGGGAAAATAAAAGCCAAAGAAGGGGAAATACACATTTATCACCCCTTTTAAAACCACCGCATTTTTTTGGGGAAATCGCATTTCGCTGAGTGGAATGGAATCTTCCTACTCTGACTCAATTAATTCTAATGAAAAAAAATTTGAACAAGTTTTAGATGAAAGGGTTTTTCCTTTCCCCAATGGCACATTAAAGAGGAAAGGTAAATATAAAACACAAAAGAGAAGGGGAAATTAAATGATCACCCCCTTTCGTCCACCGCATTTTTTTGTGGAAAAAAAGGGAATTCGCTGGGGTGGAATGCAGTGCTTCCTACGCTGCCACAATAAATTCTAATGAAAAAAAATTTCGAACAAGTTTTACCCTGAGGTTTTTCCTTTCCCCAATGGCACATTAAAAAAGGAAAGGTAAATTGGGACCGAGAAGATAAATATCGGGGATCACCCCTTTCGTCCCCCCCTTTTTAATTTGGGAAAACGCAATTCCTGAGTGGAATACCCGTGCTTCCTACGCTGCCTCAATAATTCCCCCTGAAAAAAAATTTAACAAGATTTGATGAGGTTTTTTCCCAAAGGAGAAAAAGGGAAAAATATAAAACCCCAGGAAGGGGAAAAAAAGTGATCACCCCTTTTCGTCCACCGCATTTTTTTTTAAATCCCAAATTTGCTTAGGGGGAATGCGGTCTTCCTACTCTCCTCCCAAAAATTCTAATGAAAAAAAATTTCGAACAAAAAATTTAGATGGGGTTTGCCTCATAAACCCTTAAAGAAAGAATTAATTCGAAGAATTAAAAGGTCCCCCTTTGGCCCCCATTTTAAAATAATTGGGGAATCTATTTCACTTAAAATTTAATTAAAATAATTCAAAGTTGAGTTGCCTTTCTCAAATTAAAGAAAAATAATTTGAAGGAAAAAATCATTCCTTCTCACGCATTTTAAAAGAAAATTTAATAGAAAAAGTGTTCTTCCTTCCTTCCCAAGGAATTTAAAAATTGAAAAAATTGGGGTCCTTTGCCAAATGAAAAAAAAAAAAGAAAGGAAAAAAGGTCCCTTCTAAAGCATTTATTGAAAGCAATCGCTTTGAATGATTTTTTTACCCAATGATTAAGAAAATAAATTTTGAAGGAAGTTTTAATGCTTCTTTCCCTAGCATAATGAAACAAGAAAATTTAAAAGTGTCCACTTTTCTCACCATTTTTGGAAATTAATTTGATTGAAAATGTTTCCCACCTGCCTAAGAATTAAAGAAAAATTTACAAATTTGAAGGGTTTTTTCATTAGGAAGTTTTAAAATTAAAGAAAGGAAAATAATTCACCCTTGCTCAAGCATTTGTAAAATTAAATTGGGGGAAAATTTACGGGTAATTTAATAAAAACAATTTAAAAATTTTAAAGGTTTTTAAACCATTAAGAAGGAAATTATTCAAAAGAGAAAAAAACGGCCCCCTACAAAGATTTATTAAATCGCAATTGAGTGAAGTTCCTACCTAATGAATTAAGAAAATAATTAACATTTAGAGGTTTTCTTCCTATTTAAAGCATTAAAGGAAATAAACCGAGAAAAGGGAATATAAATTCACCCTTTCCAGATTTTTTTAAAAAATTTTTGAAGGGGAAAGGCCCCAGCCTAAGAATTAAAAATAGTCAAGATAAGGTTTTTCCAATGGGTTAAGAGGAATTAAATAATAAAAAAAATAATTAAACCCTTTGTCTATTTTAAAAAACCCAAATTGGGTTGAAAGGGGCTTTCCTGCCAATGAAATTAGAAAAAATTTAACAAGTTTTAATATTTGCCTTCCAATGCTTTAAAAAAGGAAAAAATTAAAAAAAGAATGGAAATTAAGATTCTTTCTAATTTTTAAAAAAATTAGGTAATTTCCTCCGACCAAAATTAATGAAAAATTTAAAAGTTTGAAATATGTTTTTTTTCCAGGCATAATGAAAAGAAAAAATTAATCTACTTTCACCAATTTCTTAAAATTTTAAAAGAATTGTAATTAAGCTCCCAAGAATAAATGAAAAAATTTCGAGGGTTTTTAAAAACCTTTGGGAAACAATAAAAGGAAAAAAATTTGAAAATTTCGGCTTCAAAATTGTTAACTTTTAAAAAGAATTTAAAAATTAATGAAAAAGCTTACTGACAAGAGGTTAAAATTTTAAAATAAAGTTGATTTTTGTAATTTGCCTAAGAAAACTGAAAATTACATTTTTAAAAATCAATTAAAATTTCAATTTTTAAAAATTTTAATTTAAAGCAAAATTTGAAAAATTATGGTCCCAAGAAATTAAGAAACTTAGGGGCTTTTATGGAAAAAAAATTCAATGAACATTGAAAAATTTATGAAGAATTCAAAGAATTAAAATTAGAAATGCCTTTTTAAAAAATAGGAAAATTTGTCCCAAAAAAATTGAAACGGGTTATATTTCCCAAAGAAATTAAATATAAACTTTCGAAAATTTTAATGAACCTTTGCAATTTTTAAAGGTGCAATTTAATTAAAAAAGGGGAAAAATTAAAATTTTAAAAAAATTAAGAATAATTGTTAGCCTTTAAAAAAAAGCAGTAATTTTACCCAAAAAAATTAAGTGACTTTTTCCCCAATTTTTAAAGAAAAACTAAGGAAAAAAAAAGGAATTTAAAAAATTTTCCAAACATTTAATTCCTTCCCATCCAAAGAATTAAGGAATATTTTAAAAATTTAAGAATTATGATATCCATTTCTAAGCTTGAAATAATAAAAGAAATTAAAAAATTCACCAAAAATTTTTAAGAAATACAAATTTTGAATCCCAAATTTCCTAATTAAGATTTAATTTTAAGAATTTTATGAAATTTTTTAACATTTTAAAAGGAATGGGCATAAGATTAAGAAGGAAACCTAAAACATTGAAAGAAATTAACCTTTTGTCAACTTTTTAAAAATTTAAATGAAAAAATTTAAATTAATTTTTTCTTTTAATAAACTTAAAGAAATTTAAGGTTTTTTTCCCCAAAAAAGAAAAAAATAACTTTTAAGATTATTATCCCTTTTCCATTTTTGGAATTAATTCCAAGAATAATTACCAATCCCAATTTTAAAAAAATAAATTTAAAATTTTAGTAGGTTTTTTTCCTAATGGCCCAAAAATTTTAAAAAAAAAGGAAATAAAAGAACCCCCTTTTTTCCCCCCCAATTTTTTGAAAAAATTCGTAAAAATTTTGGAATAATTCTAATGAAAAAAATTTCCAAAATTTAGAAAATTTTTCCAACAAATTAAAGAAGGGGGTTTTTAAACCCCAAAAGAAGGAAATCTATACCCCCGGAAAGATTTTTTTTTTTAAAACCAAATTCTTGATTGTCAATGCTTCCTACGCTGCTAAAAGAATTCTAATGAAAAATAATTTCGAACAAGTTTTAGATGGGTTTTTCCTTTCCTAATGGGACATTAAAAAAGGAAAAGGGAAATATAAAACTGAGAAAGAAATATAAGTGATCACCACTTTGCTCCACCGCTTTTTTTTTAAATCCAATTCGCTGAGTTGAAGCAGTGCTTCCTACGCTGCCTCAATGAATTCTAATGAAAAATAATTTCGAACAAGTTTTAGATGAGGTTTTTCCTTTCCCCAATGGCCATTAAGAAAGAAAGTAAAAAAAGCACCAGAAGAAGGGAAAAATACAGTGATCACCCTTTTCGTCCACCCCATTTTTATTGGGAAAACCAAATTTCCTTGGAGTTGAATGCATTAGCCTACGCTTTTTTAAAAGAATTCTAATGAAAATAATTTCGAACAAGTTTTAGAGAGGTTTGCCTTTAAGGCACATTAAAGAAGGAAAGGTAAATATAACTTTCAGAAAGGAAATATCAGTGATCACCACTTTTCCACCCCATTTTTATTGAAATCAAATTCGAGTTGAATCAGTGTTCCTACCTGCCTAATGAATTCTAATGAAAATAAATTCGAACAAAGTTTAGATGAGGTTTTCCCCCTAATGGCACTTAAAGAGAAAGGGAAATTAAAAGCTACGAGAAAGGAAATATCAGTGATCACCCTTTGCGTCCACCATTTTTTAAATCAATTCGCTGAGTTGAATGCAGTGCCTACGCTGCCTCAATTAATTCAATGAAAAATAATTTCGAGAAGTTTTAGAGGGCTTTGCCCTTTCCTAATGGGATTAAAGAAGGAAGGTAAATATAAACTTTTCCAGAGGAAATATACAGTGATCACCACTTTCGCAATTTTATTAAATCCAATTCCAGTTGAATGCAGTGCTTCCTACCCAAGAATTCTAATGAAAAATAATTTCGAACAATTTAGAGAAAGGTTTGCTTTCCTAATGGCATTAAAGAAGGGAAAGTAATAAAAAACCGAAAGAAATATAAGGTCCCCTTTGCTCCATCGCATTTTATTGAAATCGCAATTCGCTGAGTTGAATGCAGTGCTTTCCCACGCTGCCTCAATGAATTCTAATGAAAAAAATTTCGAACAATTTTGAAGAATTTGCCTTTCCTAATGGCACATTAAAGAAGAAGGTAAATATACACCGAGTAAAGAAATGCCAGTGATCCCACTTTGCGTAGCATTTTATTGAATCAATTGTGAGTTAATCAGTGTTCCTACCTGCCTCAATATTCTAATGAAAATAATTTCGCAAGTTTTAGAAGAGGGTTTGCCTTTCCAATGGGACATTAAAGAAAGGAAAAGGGAAATATAAAGCTTACGAAGAAGGGAAAAAAATGATATTCGTACCATTTTGCAAACCATTCCTTTAAAAAATT